>JAZHYW010067838.1:0-31728 GCA_037355805.1 Ixodes ricinus | reverse complement strand
CTTACTTGAACGTTCCGCAAAAGCGTCGCCAGACGAACGCCGTAACGCCCAGAACAGTTTCTCGGCTCCGCCGCACACGAATCTTTCTCACTCTGCGGAGCGAGCCATAGGTTTTGAAGAAGGTACGCTCTTTTCAAATAATGAAATAACACCGGCCAGAAGCATTGTTAGAATCAAGCATAGCTTAGCAACGCCATGGTACACGACAAAGTTTGAAACAGCCGGCGCACTTCGCAGAAACAAAATAGCTCACCGGCGCTTGCGGCAGTGTTCACGGGCTGTCCGCCACTTGCGTTGGTAAGGCGCAGCGTCTCCCAGCTCTCAGTCATAGCTTGCTATTCTTGAACACGGCATTCACAAGGAAGATATCTAAAATATCTGCTTAACGGCTTAAACGTAAAAAGGAAGAGATCCTCGAAGCCTGCGGGAACCCAACCAGCCGGATGCAGCTCTGAGGTTCCGCGGGTGGCCAAAGTGTGGCGCCACAAGAAACTTTTGTACGTCTATCCATAAGTCTTCGTAGATCCATTCATTCGTTCCAACCCAGACGTGGTTCTCAGTCTCACCGCTGCAGTTTTGAGCGTCGTGTCGCGTAAGTTATCTTCACCACCATATAATATCAGCCTGCGCGCTGTCAGCCAATCATGGGCGTTCAGGGAGAGATCCGTTATCGACCGTTATTTTTGTTTGATCTTCCGGAGCGCGTGTGGCGCGGCGGCGAGCGGTGTGCGACGTGCGCGAAACGCTCGAGCGCTACCGAAACCTTCGGCGGTGCGCGTCAGCGCGTTAGATGTTTCTATCAACTTTCAGTTCGGCGGGATGGCTGCTGTGTATGGACACTACTGTGCAGCAAAGTGGTGCCAGAACACGACGAAAACCGCTGACTGCAGTTTTTTCCGTTTTGCGACGGACGACAGGTGAGACTAGAAACTTCGTACGCGCGATACTGAAAGCGTTAACTTATGCGCGCTACTTTTCTTCTTTTCTATTTTCTTTTTCAAATAGAGCCAGTAAATGGATCTGTTACTCAAATCGCCCGGAGTTCAAGTTGCTGCCTCTGAGCAAACTCCGCGAGCGTCGTCTCTGCGGCGAACATTTTGCCGCGTCTGCCTTCAGAAGTTCAAGGAGGACACGACTCCGGGATAATGCATGCCCATCTGTCCTGGTGACAAATCCATTATTGAAGGCCCTCGTCTCTCCAGGTGAGCCGGTTTCAAAATGTTTAATTAGTGTTTGTAGGTATAATAGCAATTTTCTTCCATTTAAAATTACGTGCGATATCACGTACCTTTTTGAGATATGAGCCCCTAGTTGGCCAAAAATAGCCGTAATAGAGGCATGATATGATGCATTGCTGCACAAAGCTGAGACTATCACAGCGTGACTGAGGAGGTATCTGCAATACGCTTAAAGGCTTGCGACGCCCACGTGAGAGTAGGCAGCATTAACGGGCCGATATTTCGCCAAATGGTAATTATAAGGACCGCCAAAATTTACAAGCTGTAATCCTACTTTCTATTTATTTTAGAGTTCCTCGCTCCTGGCATTCGCCACACTGGTGCGTCCACCGCCTCCACTTCAGGTAAGAAAAATGCATTGTTCATAGTAGCTGCATCTCGTTGAAAATATTATCGAATCTTTTGTTTGCACACTCTTAATGTAGGAAGGTGTGGAATATTCAGTCTGACTTTTGAATTAATCGGCCATCGTTGCTGAAGTGTAATTAGTGGGCAGTTCATATATTAATATATTTATTAAACATTGCTTTCATTATTTATTACAGATGCACCTGCAGCCCCAGTTGAGCCAGGACCCTCACGCAGCAAAGACCAAGGGCTGGAAGACCCCACCACATGTAAGGATGGCTTTAAGTGACTTTTAATTCGCTTTTCATGCGAATAGAAATCACAAACTATCGTGCTTATCCTAATATCTACTGCAGGTGTTCCTGATCAGGCTCTGACAGACACTTATGCACAGGAAGAGCTCCGGCCCCTGCCTGGTAAGAAAGAAATTTAATACCATTAATTGGCGATGGTTGCTCAATTTTATTTCATGATGTGATTGTGAGTTGTGAACTATTGATCAAACATTCTACTCGATATAATTCACATATGCTCCTGCAACTCACAAGAGACAGGGCCATCTTCACTGCTGTGCCAGCTGTGAGGAAGATGCATAGCAGAAAGACCCTACCATAAACACGCTTCTAATATTTATAATTTCCTCTATATGCTTATGGAAGTCACAGATGTTGTTTCTCATTCCAATATTTATTCCAGATGTTCCTGCACAATCACCAACGCAATCTTTCCAGGCAGGTGAAAAGCGTCCCCGCTCTGGTGAGAAGCAGCTTAGTTTAATGAATTGGCAATCAATGCTCGATTATATTGTAATATGTAATCTTGTATCATATAATATGTGTCAGACATTGCTCAATAATTTCTCACAGGTGCAGCTGCAGTCCCAGGTGATACGGGGACATTCCACGAAGAAACCCAGGAAAAGGAACCAGCCAAATGTAAGCAATGAATTACAGATTTTTCTCATACTTTTATTTCTGCGCTTACAGGCACCAAATAATCTTCCTCATTCCTATATTAATTTCAGATGCTTGTGTGCAAACTACAGAAAACTCTACTGCACAAGAAAAGCCACAACTGCAAGCTGGTGAGAAGCAAATTGCAATAAGAATAACTGTGAATTAGTGCTGCCTTGCATTTATTTAAGGGCATTATGACTACAAATTAATAATTTTGGTCTGCATGATTATAGCCTACCTACTGTACATGCCAAGTTTCAAGTAACGATTGGAGCTTTGGCCAGGATTTGGTCTTTCTCCTGCTCCAGCACGCAGCAGCAAAAGAAACACTCCTGCAGTCTGGCAGATAAGGGGGACTAATGACATCATTTACATTTTTAAACATGGTGGCATTGTTGAATGGGTGGACTGGAGCACCTCGTGGTCATATATTATTTTTAATGGAAAATAAATTCCAGTGGCGTACCGTCTGTAACACGCCAAAGATGCAGTAGGAGCTCTGCTTTAAGCGCAGACTTGCCACCCTTGATGACACACAGATTCATGTGCAGCCAAAGTGTGGCTGGGGACAACAAGTGCGTGCTGGAGGCGGAGATTCTACCGCATTGTTATCCTGTCACCGACTGTTATCACCAGTTTTTATTTTTCTCTGCTATCACCCTTTTATTGATAGGAAATTGGACAACACTGATAAAAATTGCACTCAATATCTTTCGCATGTGACCTGCGACCCAAGAGGAGGCAGGGCCATTTCACAGCAGCACCTGCTGCAAAGAATATGCACAGCAGGACGGACCCACCACAAACAAGCTTCTGATATTTATAGCTACTTTGTGAACGTAAATAATTCCCAGTGCTATCTCACTTATTCTAATATTCGTTTCAGATGTTCCTGCGGAGTCCACACCAGACCTCGATCACGCACAACCAGAACAGCAAACTCAACCTGGTACCATTCAAGGTAGAATAGACCTCAACTTTCAACATTGAGATAATCTTTATATCAATTGCATTTTAGGACATCTTGATGTGTTTTTTTTCACAAATTTGACTCTCTCTAACAGCTGCCCACCAACAAGCAGACACGGAAAGCGTGGCCTCAAGTACGGCTCCAGCTGGCCACAGTACACCCCAAGTAAGGCGAGGTGGCAGGCCAAAGAAGCAGTACACGCCCCGCACACAGGACACATTAATTCACCTAAAGAAAACAAGAGATCGACTGCGAAGGAGTCTTTTCAAAGCCACAAAAAAGACGGACTTCTCTGGCCTAACGAGAACTCAGGTTATTCAGGGTGCTTCCAAATTCCTTTCGAAAGAGGCTTTTGAAATTTTCAAAATTCAGATGCACCTGCAGCCAATGCACAAGTTTGGGCGAAGGTGGCCTGATGAGTTCAAGCCTTTCGCACTGAACCTTTACTTTCATAGCCCCAGGGCTTACAAGTACCTCGCCAGATTTATGAGCTTGCCGTCAGTCAGGTCCCTCAAGAACTGGCTGTCTCGCATTGCCATGCACCCAGGGGTCGTTCCGACCCTCATTGAATCTGTCATAAACAAAATTCAGGATTGGCCTCTAAAAGATCGAGCTTGTATCCTTATGTTTGACGAAATTTCTCTGAAGCAAAATCTCTTCTACGATACAAAATCTGACCTTGTGCATGGTTTTGCAGACAGCGGTAAAGAGAGAACTGCTGACGTGGCAAACTCTGGTCTAGTTGTCATGCTGGGAGGTATTTCTAAGCCCTGGGTGCAGCCATTGGCATTCACTCTTTCGAAAACAAAAGCCTCGGCAAATTGCCTGAAAGATTTGCTGACCGACATCATTGAAAGGTTGAGTGCGGGAGGAATCTTCGTGAAGGCCGTCGTGTGCGACCAGGGGGCCAGCAACTGCACTCTCGCAGGCTTGCTGGGTGTCACAGTAGATCATCCTTTCTTTTCTGTCAGTGGCACCCAAGTGTACTTCCTTTTTGACACCCCTCACCTTCTAAAGTGTACACGAAACAACCTGCGGAAGCACGACCTCAAAATTGGAAACCAAATTATCAGATGGAAATACATTGTTGACCTTTACAAAAACAAGCACCCCTTGCGGCTACGAATGGCAAAAGAATTAACTGACCGGCATGTTTATCAGACCCCATTCGGAAACATGAAGGTAAAATTTGCTGCGCAGGTTTTTAGTGACACAGTTTCCCTTGCTCTTGCCACCCTCATCTCTCTGCATGAGCTGCCCCCGAAGCCCAGGCCACATGCGACTTCTTAGAACAAATGGATAAAATGTTTGATTCGCTGAACAGCTCAAACACGAAAGCTGAAAAACGCAAACTGAGGTTTGCTCTAAATTCCACATCCGGCCACATTCATTTTCTTCGCACAAAAAGCACCTGGATCTCGCAGTGGCAGTTTCAGTCGCCACGACGGCCTCACACAGTGAAAGGATGGCAGATTACCATCAATGCCATCCTTTCACTGTGGGAAGATCTGAGCCAAAACTTCGGGTTTGAATACCTTTTGACTAGACGACTGAACCAGGATCAACTGGAGAACATGTTCGGCATGATCAGGCAGCAGCATGGATGCAATGAGACGCCCAATTCATTTCAGTTTGTGGAAGGCCTGAAGCACATTTTCCTCGGAAAGATGTTTCAGCTTTCCAGTAGAGGAAACTGTGAATCAGGCACTTCCGCACTACTTGTCGAATTGAGGCGTCTCCCTGCATCCACTGCAGCCAGCCACCAGCCAGAACCATTACTTGTCATTGACAGTGGCGAACTTGAATTGCCCCCTGATGAGCCAAATTTTAACATTGTGGAAAAAAATGTTCTTTATCACTTTGCCGGGTACCTGGTTCAGTCATTCCTACAGAAGAGCTCGTGCCAGCTTTGCCCAAACTTTTTGAAGGATTCAAGTGAAAACCTCACATCAGAAATTCAATTTCATTCTTTGCTTGAGGCAAACGTGCCAGGCTCGATGTTTGGTTCATTCTCCACTCCTTCTAATTCGTTCTTCGATTATTTCAAGGCTCTTGAACACCTTTTTTAAAGCACATTCAGGACCACATTCACATGCCAAAGGTTCTCGAGCGCCTTGTACATGTCCTAGAGTCCCATTTGGAACATCAATTTTGCTCCAGGGCTTGCGCAGTGCACTTCCTCAGTCTCTATGTGAATGTGCGCTTGCGCTGGCACATTCGAGACTTGAATCGAGAGCTCCTTAAGCTTCAGGCCCCTAAAAAACCTGAACAAAGGAAGCGAAAACAATTATCGGCTTAATCACACTTTCTTTTTTTCTTTTGTTACGGGTATTTTGTTGCTTCTTGCTCGAGGTGTGAATTTTTTTATTGGGTGTGTGCAACTTGGTGTGTATATTCGTTTCTTAAAATCCTGTAAATACTTCATTGCATATTTTATATGGTCCTTTCAAGGTTGCTTATTCATTGTGACACATGCATTGTATATAAACAAAAAAAAACTTTCGAATGCTGTGCACTGGAGTTTTAGGATCCTTTTTCGTGAGTAATTTATAATGTTTTGTAAATGTTTTATTGAATGTCGTGGGTTACAGCTTAAATAAATGAGATGTGCTATTTGTGAAAACTGCTTGTTTAAGACTTATGCAGTAATTAAGTAAATATGTAAAATATGTAAATAATTGAAAGATGGCGAGATGCCAGTGAACGCAATTATCTGTGTATGATGTCACATGTTACATGTTTATATATCGATGCTTTTGATCTCTATTTATTCATTGTTTATGTATTCCTGTAAATTTTCTCTCCATTCTGTAAATAGCTAGGTATTTTTAGAACGTGAAATGAGTTCAAATAAAATGTGTCTGATTCAATCTTCCGGTTTTATGACGTTTCCTTGGCGAGGCTGTGTGCAGTGTGCTTGTTGTTAGGCATCGATAAAAATACAGCAAACACAGATGTCCGTATCAAGCGGCGTCCGTGTTTACAGTGTGAAAAGGCGATGCTTTAACACAGGCGCACGAACGCGCGCCGTACGCCAAATCTCAACACGCATCACCACCCATCATCCTACACGCACGCGCGATAAACACACGCAGAAGAATGGATAGTTGGGCGAGTTGGGAATTCATCGTAGGAAACAGCGCGAAAAACAGACGAGGACGAAGAAGAAACACACGGGGCAAGCGCTCGCCCCGTGTTTCTTCTTCGTCCTCGTCTGATCTTCGCGCTGCGACCTACAATGAAACACGCACACAAAGAAAAAAGAAAAAAAAGAATGGCCGAGAAAAAAGAAAAAAAGACAGGAGAGGGGGGAGAGTCGAAGGGGAGAAAGGTGAGCAGGCTGATGATGGTGATAGCTGTTCGCTTTAGTGGCGGCGTGGCGCCATCTGCAAGTACTTTACAACCCAGACCTAGTTCGCGAGGCTGCCGCAGCGCCAAGCGGCGCTAGTTTCGCCGTACCATGGTTTTAAGATCTTAAAGATCTTAAACAGGAGATGAAGATGAAGGTCGCAGATCTTAAACAGGAGCTTAAAGCAAGAGGACTTTCAACGGTTGGTTCTAAAAGCGAGCTGTTAGAGCGATTACAAGCAGCCACGGAAGTCTCCAACGATCTGCTAACAGCTGTGCAGTGGGAGGAGACATCACGGGAGAGCGACGGCGAGCTGAGCGCAGAAGCGGTGCTGCCGGTGGAGCTTCTACCTACTTCAACCGAAGGCAAAGCTGGTGCTAGCATGCTCAATGACTGTGAGGGAGCGTTTTTAACACCCCTAGAGGCAATGTCTACCTCTCCTGGGATTCAGGACGGACCGCTTCCATCTACATCAGAACGGGCGATGGTCAAGATGACGCAGCGTCGACTGAATGACGAGATCTCCAAGCAGGCTTCACAACTGAATGGGCGGAAAGGTGCGACGAAAGAGGATCCCCCCATTGGCTGTGGCAGGTGCGGACGGTGGGCCTACATTTCAGAGACTGACTTTGAAACTCATGAAGAGGCTGAAGATGCTCATTTCGTGTGCAGAATATGCAAGGCCATAGATGAGATAGACAAGTCACACAGGACAAGGATGGATGAGCTGGCAGACAGTGTGAACGTGATTATCCAGAGGTTAGAGGATGCAACTCCTCAAGGTGAACCAAATGAAACAACCACAATCCGAAAACTTCAAGGCCGAGTGGCAGAACTAGAACATCGCGTGGAAGAGCTTAAGACAACACTGGACAGCCTTCTTGATGGGGTCAGTTTGACTACAACTGTAGTAAATTGTGAAAAGAACAGTGGACATGACGCCGGAGACAATAGAAGAAAGGAGGATCAGGAGGGCCTTGACGTTTCGACACAGTACAAGGACCTGCTGTTGCTCAGGAAGGATGGAAAACAGCAGGACATAGTGAACAGGACACGTTCAGAAACAGTGGATGACTGCAGTCAGACTGCCTGCAAGCTAAGTGCAGAAAACGTCCCAACTTTGGAACAAGGAGAATCAGAGGAAGTGCAGGACAACTCATGCTCGCGCAGTAAAAGCAGCCCGGTGACACAGGGAACGTCAAATGCTGGAAAAGTGAAGGACAGACCTCCTCGCGGAGTTAAAAGAGAAGTCCTGCTTGTGGGGGACAGCAATGTGGAGAGAATTGCCAAAGCTTTTAGCGAAAAGATGGACGATAAGCGAAGCGTTGAGGTGTTGCTCAACAGAAAGGCGACAACTGAGGATGCCCACAACATGATTGCCGGGTACGAACGCCAGGCGCGGGTAGTCTCCCGCATGTATATTTTGCATGTAGGCCTGAATGACGTGCTGCGAGGAGACCAACCTGACCATGTTGTGGAAATCATCAGCAGGAAGTGGAGCAGGCGTAAAGCAGCCCTGGCTATCTGCTCTGTCCCAGAGGTCACCAGCAAAGGCAAGGTAGTGCAAGCGAGCGTGATGTTGCTAAACGCCAAGCTAAAAGTATTATGCAAAAAGATTCATGCCAAGTTCGTGGATCTCAGCAGGGACGTAGCTGCTAACGACGGCTTTCGGAAAGACGGACTGCTCTATGGCCATAGGGCTATTAGTCTGGTAAGCCATCGCATAGCGGAGGTGGCGAGCCATTTTTTAGACAGACGAAGGGGAAGCTGGTACGCCGATACGGGAGAACAACGAGGAAAAGAGCAGGAAACCAGCGAGGCGCAGAGAGGCAGGATGAGTACGCAAGATCAGTCGAAGACAATGCCTCACCATCAAAGATGGTTACATCAAGGAGTCACACCGATGTCGTGGACACCTTCGGTTCCATTACACGAACAAAGGGTGCCGGATGGCACTCTCTTCCTCCCTACAACGGGCGCATTGCCAGCGCTTCAACGACCAAGACACCAGATGCAGGACATCGGCTCAGCAGACTGTTCCCGGGCACATGGGTACGCAGCGCCGCTCCGAGCTCACCTTCTTGGCAGAGAGGGGCTTCCGCCTCCGGAAGGATTCTCGCACCCCAGACTGATGGACCAACTGGTGTCAGTGTGTTCGCCGAGGATACCGCGACAAGAAGCTGGTGGATTCCCGGGGATTATTACGCCGATGATACCACAAGCGCCCCCAACGCAACATACGAGGCAAGTCTGTGGACCGACGCTAACCCCAACTGCCCTGCAGGCAATGGTGACAGAGATAGTGCGTCAACAGC
This sequence comes from Ixodes ricinus, assembly GCA_037355805.1. Classification (NCBI taxonomy): domain Eukaryota; kingdom Metazoa; phylum Arthropoda; class Arachnida; order Ixodida; family Ixodidae; genus Ixodes; species Ixodes ricinus. The sequence goes on along the minus strand of JAZHYW010067838.1, from coordinate 22,552 downwards.
TGAGGGACAGGGAACAGTGGTAGGGGGCATTGGTCCACCCCTATCCCAAGTGGTTGAAGACGGAGAAAGGGCGGACCGGGGTTATAGAGTGAGGCGCAGACGACGGCGACGCAAGCGTGAAGAACAGACACCTGTTAGGGTGGGGTTCTTAAACCTCCAAGGAGCAAGGAGGGAACAAAAATGGGAGGAATTGTATAGCGCACTTGAGACTGAGGACATTACCATTTTTGGCGTGACTGAAACACACCTCCGGGACCTTGAAGAACCGCCGGTGCACCAGGATTGGTGTTGGGAGGGGTGCAATCGTGAAGAGGGACAGCGACGTGGAGGAGGTGTAGGAGCATTGTGGCGCCGCGCGGCCCCTTGGCACAGGGATCCCAGAAAGTGTCAAGACCACATCTGGCTGACAGGCGAGCTGGTACATATGCCAGTAGCGCTATGTGTGGTATATCTCTCTGTAGGAAGTGCACGAGACAAAGAGAACGAAAGTCTCATGGACTGTGTTGCGAAGGATGTGCGGGAGGTTGGACAAGACAAGGACGTGCTCATCATGGGTGATTTTAACGGACATATCCATGAGCTTGATGGGTGGGAAGATGGCAACGGACGACGGGTACAAAAGCTAGCGGAGGAGTTGCAGTTGGAAGTGGTGAACCTCCGGGGAATGTGCGAAGGACAATATACCTGGTGTGCTAGGGGCAGTAAAACTTGTATAGATTATTGCCTGGTGTCACAGGGCATTGGTCGTTTTCTTGTGCAGGTGCATATAGACGAGGATGGTGAGCACAGCGTTAGTAGCGACCACAATCGTCTGAAGCTGGTATTCAGCAGGGCAACATGGGAGAAGGCGAGGGAGGTATCACCAAGCTCCATGCGGCCCTACCTTACCGAGGATGCTGCAGCAAAGGTGGCGGAACTTTTGAGAAGAGCAACGAAAGAAGTAATGCTGGAGGCTACATAGGATACGTCAATGTGCTTAAGCGTCTTATCAAGCAACATTCGAGAATGCGCCCCAACGGACGCAGAAGAAGGAAACGTTGGTGGGACACTGAAGTAAAGACAGCCATTCAAGCTAGGCAAGCCGCAAACAGAGAACATCGCCAGTCCCTTCGGATGGGGAATGAGCCCATAATCGTACAAAACTGGAAGCTCTACCAAACGCGGAAGCAATACGCCAAACAGATCATCCAAGAAAAAATAAGGACGGCGGACCTACGTACTGTTCTTGACATTCGCTCCAGTGGAAAAGATGCTTCGAGGAAGTTTTGGAGCTACATGGGTACACTGGACGGTCGAGAGCAATCGACTCCCGTCCTCGATGAGTGCACAGGACAAGAAGTAGAAGACCTGGGCGCACACCTCACGACGTACCTGAAAGAGATGTTTTCTCCCGAGTGCACGACCACTACCAGAAAAGCCGAATGGACAGCCGAGTCCCCTTCCGATGTCAGCAGGTGGGAAATCGGTGAAGTGAGTGTAGTGCGTGCACTAATCCACCTTAAGAAGAACACCTCCCAAGGCCTAGATGGTGTCCCGGCAACGGTGCTCAAAGCGTTGGAAAAGGACTCCAGACAACAGCTCGCGTCTATCCTGAACGACATCCTTTGTGGAACAGAATCTATACCAGATGACTGGAGGCTCGGCAAGGTGGTCTTGATCCCGAAAAAAGGGAACGATCGCCAACATCTACGCAGCTACAGGCCTCTGACGGTTACGAGCACGATATACAGAGTATTCGCATACATGCTCAAGGAGAGGATGGTTGCATGGGCAGAAGAGGCTGGGCACCTTACTGAGCTGCAGGGAGGCTTTCGTCGAGGGCGTAGACTTGAGGACAATCTGTTCACAATAACTCAGTGCATCGAGGTAGCCAGAAAGGAGCAAAGACAATTACTGTGCTGCTTTCTGGATATTGCCAAAGCATATGACAGTGTCCCTCATTCACTGCTCATTCAGTGTCTGGAACAACTTGACCTGCCACAACAGTGTGTTTCTCTCGTCCAATCTCTTTATGAGGGCAATAAGGTGAGGGCAGAAATGAAAGGGGTAGAATCCGAAGACGTGATAGTGACTAGGGGACTTCGACAGGGGTGTCCACTCTCCCCGCTCCTTTACATGCTTTACGTGGCTGGGATGGAGGAGAGGCTGATTCAGTCAAGAGTGGGCTTCTCTTTAACCCACCTAGAGGATGGCGAGGAGGTGAACTGGGTGCTTCCAGGGCTCACCTTCGCCGACGACATCGTTTTAATGGCTGAGACAGCGGAAGATATGCAGCGGCTATTGGATATATGCACTGCGGAGGCTGCACTGCGACAGCTAGGCTTCAACGCAAAAAAATCTGCGCTTGTGCAGTTCTCAGGGGCCGAAGACACGCTTTGCTGTACACTTAAGTTGGGCGACGAGGTGGTGCCACATCAGGACTCGTACAAATATCTGGGTATCATTCTAGCCAATACGCCGGAATACCTTCGAGAGCATCACGCTCATCTTCGCCTGTCAGCAGGGCGAGGGGCCAACGTCCTCCGAAAAAGAAGTCTCTGGAGCTGCAATAGGTTCCTAGTTACACGGGAAGTGTGGAAGGCAGTAATGGTTCCGGGCTTGACTTTCGCTAATGCTGTGGTGTGCGTCCCTGGTGAATTACGAGAAGTTCTAGAGCGACGACAACGAGCAGTGGGACGACAGGCTCTAGGCTGCCACGGAAATGTGGCTAACGAAGCTGTCCAGGGAGACCTAGGATGGTCCAGCTTCGAAGCCAGGGAAGCCACCAGCAAGATAAGCTATGATGCACGACTCCGCCACATGGATCGAAACCGATGGGCCAAAAAACTTTTTGTACACACTAACATGACTGGGACACGAACAAGGTGGCAGAAACGCCTCTATCAACTCCAAAAGAAGTATGGCTTCTTTGCCCAACCCTTAGAGGTAGTGGCGGGTGAGAGGTTGGAGGCCAAAGTGAGAAGCAGAGTACGTGAGAGGGAGGTTTTCCAGTGGTTTGAAGCCGCTCAAGCGAAGCCAACGCTGCTGGTGTACAGCAAAAGCAAGCAACTGATCGCGGCTGAAACCCTGCTCTATGACAATAGCTTGGGCAGCCGCCTTCTGTTCGAGGCTCGAGCGGGCGCTCTACGAACTTTGGTCTACCGGGAGCGGTTTGACCCCAAGGTGGTTTCCACGATGTGCCGCGCCTGCAGAGAAAAACCTGAGACAGTTGAACACCTAGTGCTCTACTGTGAGTGCCTGCGGCCAACCCCACTAGTAGATCGCCGGCTTCACTCGGAGGCGATGCTAGCATGTGCACTGGGTTTTAAAACGACGGTGGACTCAGACAACCTCCGTACGGGTGGAGCAGACGACCCTCCACAAGACAGGCTTGACATTTCTCCCATGCAGTGCGTGCAAAGGACGAAAGCGCGTCTGGAACACTGGTGGAAGAAACTTTAGAACAGAAGCTTATAGTTTTTTTTTGGCTAGGGCACGAAGACTCTTCGAGCTCGCCCGGTATAAAGGGAAAAGCCGCATCATCATCATCATCATCATCATCATCATGGTGGAAGGTACAGCTGCATCCGACTGGCCGCGCTACGACAACTCGTTCTAGACGACGCTTCAGGCGCGGTCGCGCGGTGTCGAGAGCGTCCGCTACACGCCGACTTGCTACTGGTCAGGCAAGTGTTGGGCTCCAAATCTCGCCAGCTTGACATCGATTCAGTAGACGCCGCCATCGCTGCCATGAATTGGGGCAAACAACAGCGTTGCCACGGAAATGCCATGGCAACGAGGGTTGTTTGCCCCAATCATACCCCTTGACGAGCTCCCCGTTGGTTGAGAAGAATTCGTGGCCACGCCTACTTCCGTTACACTTCGCTCCATGTATGGAGAATACGGACGCCACCTCCTGCCCATTATAACCTCCTTGCTATTGCTTGAGCTATTTTTATATTTGCGAAATGGAATGGCTTCAAGTGGATAGTGTTGGCTATTTGTATTTATTTTTGACCAGATTGAATTGAAATGGCTGCTGATGGATATTGATGAGATCATTAAACAATTATGTGCTATTTCGGTGCTTAAAATGAGTATGGCTTCAAGTGGCTATTATTGGCTTATGCATCAAATTTTAGATAAATTTGATTGAAATGGCTACAAATGGCTATTAGTGACTAGTGTTGATATTTATGCGCGTTTTAGTGTTTACTAACTGGAATGACTTTAAGTGGCTATTGTCGGCTATTAGCATCTACTTCTGAACAGTCTACTTCTGACCAGATTCGCTTCAAATGGCTAGCAATCGCTATTAGTGAGTATAATTGACAGTTATGTGCTATTTCAGTGTTTATAGATGGAAATGGCCATAAGTGGATATTACTGGCTATAATTATTTATTTTTATTGCAATGGCAAGATTTGGCTACAAATGGCTATTAGTCACTAGTGTTGATAGTTATGAGCGATTTTTGTGTTGGAGCAACTGGAATGGCTTTAAGTGGCTATTGATGGTTATAAGCATATATTTCTGACCAGACTGGCTTCAAATGGTTAGCAGTGGCTATTAGTAAGTATAATTGGCAATTATGGGCTATTTCAGTAAGTTTATGGATGAAAATGGCTACAAGTGGCTATTACTGGCTATACACCGACACGCGGGCTTGACGTCACGGAGCTGCGGCGGCGCTGCGATCGCGCCGGAGCCGGGGGGTGTGGCAGGGTGTGGGCAAAAGGGCGCACGTTTCGCATGGGCGTCATAGCATTTCAGCATGCCGCGAAGCTGTGTTGCCGTTAATTGCACCGAAATGTACAAGAAAAGTAGCGGAGTGAGTTTCCACAAGTTCCCGGCAGACTCTGAAAGGCATAAAAGGTGGATAATATCCGTGGATCGAAAAGAATCGTCGCCTCGCGCGAACGACCGTTTGTGCGGCAAACACTTTCTTGAAGGCAAGTGCGGCTTCCATTTCAATCTCCGTCCCGAGGCTTGCTTATGTGCAGGGAAAGCGTTGCCTGATCAAGACCACCGGGATTTTGTTCCCATGTGTGTTCGCGCACAAAGCATCGGCCAAGCGCTCGTCGGAGGCTCGCTACGCCCGTGCTACCCAGCAGAAGAGGATCGGCGACAGAACGGCAGTGTTGTAGGCGTTACCGGAGAAAAGTAACGAAGTACGTTACTCGTTACTTGCAAATAAAAGTAACGCGTTACCGAGCTACGTTGCCTAAAAATAAAAGGAACCCGTTACCGCTACCGATAAAAAGTAACGCACGTTACTTCTGCGTTACTTTTTTTAAATTAAGATTTAGCACATTTTACGGTTTTGACGATACATGTCATATATCAAGAAACATTATGTTCGTGCAGAAACTGAACATAATTACTTTATCTCGTTTTACGGTTTCACCTAAATACTCACGAGAAAAAACGCCAAGAAAAACATGGCTTGACGCCTAAAACACGGAAAAAATTGAAGTGTAATTTCTTTAAGACTTGGGAAGGAGTAACGAGTAACGTAACTACGTTACTTGAAGTAGTAACGTAAGTACGTTACCCGTTACTGTGTCGAAAACGTAACGAGTAGGTTACTACGTTATTGGAAAAAGGGTCATCGCGTTACCGGCAACGCCGTTACTTGTAACGTGTTACCGCCAAGACTGCAGAAAGGACAAAGTCGTTGACTGCTTGTCATTCCCAGAGCCGTATATGGGGCAGAGTTTGGTCAGTCTATGATCTCGCCGCCGTGACGCTCTCCATCACTTGTAGCGAGCCAATCAGCACGCGACGCAGAGCGAGAGGCATGAGTCGCATGCGCGTGAACTCCCGGTCTGCTCGCCAGCGTGGCAGTGTGGCGAGGGCCGACATCGTCGATCATTAGCTCCCGGCAGAATGCATTGGATCGCCATCTACAAGCTCGATGACTTGCCTGATATACCGCTGGCTCTCGCAAGAAGCGTCATATGCTATTACTTCCTCGCGTGGCGTTATAAAGCCAATGACATGGAGTTATTCACGACGTCATGGCTACAAGTTTTGCACTACAGAGCGAAAAAGAAGTCGACTCGTTGCAGACGACGCGTCATGCCTTAGCAGTGCGTAGCGAGTACACGTAAATAGCGTTGCGTCAAAACGGCGGTCGTATACTACGCTGCACCGCTTACTTTCGTCGTCGCACGCTATCGGCAGGTTACTACGCTCTCGCTATTAGTAACGCGTCTACCGGCAACGCCTGTTATTGTCACATGCTACTAGCCAAGACTGCAGATCCGACAATAGCGTGACTGCTGGTCATGCCTTGTGGTCATGAGGGTAGGAAAAATATCATACCTTGACTTGAAGACGCTGTGTGTATTTAATCAATTAATGAATACACACACTTCCGCAGACCCACAGACTGCTGATCCCGCCGGCAGTGCGGAAACCGACTCGAAGTAATCGTAGGCCTCGAGAGACTTGTACGCCTGCACCGTGTCGGCCGTGAACTGGCTTGGCGAAAAAACTAAATAAACGACGACATGAGCCGTCGACTTCGGTGGCAGCAACTTTACGTCGGAAGTCCAGCAGGCCTTGTTTACGGCATACGGATCGTCGAAGGCAACGCCGTCACCGCACAGTTTGTTTCGATACCGCTGCCGTTCAGGCTCGGGCAGCGAGCTCAAATAGTCGGGCATAGGATACGACATACGTTCTCAGGAAATACGACGCACAAATAAAGATACAAGCGTCCCTACAACGACAACAACGAGCGCACGCCATAGAACGCAATGGCGAAAACACGGAGAGCCGGGCTGCTCTTGCCCACATAGCTACCGCGCATGCGCGGCCTTGCGGCGTGTTGGTAAACAGAGTCGCTCCGCGTGTCGGTCTATAAGCATTTATTTTTATTGCAATGGCTTGATTTGGCTACAAACGGCTATTAGTGACTAGTGTTGATAGTTATGAGCGATTTTTGTGTTCACCAACTGGAATGGCTTTAAGTGGCTATTGTTGGCTTTTATCATCTATTTCTGACCAGATTGGCTTCAAATGGCTAGCAATGGCTATTAGTAAGTATAATTGACAATTATGGGCTATTTCAGTGTTTATGGATGAAAATGGCCACAAGTGGCTATTACTGGCTATAGGCATTTATTTTTATTGCAATGGCTTGATTTGGCTACACATGGCTATTAGTGACTAGTGTTGATATTTATGAGCGATTTTTGTGTTTACCAACTGGAATGGCTTTAAGTGGCTATTGTTGGCTATTAGCATCTATTTCTGACCAGATTGGCTTCAAATGGCTAGCAATGGCTATTAGTGAGTATAATTGACAATTATGTGCTATTTCAGTGTTTTTGGATGAAACTGGCTACAAGTGGCTATTACTGGCTATAAGCATTTAGATTGGCTTAAAATTGCTACAAATGGCAAGTAGTGACTAGTGTTGATATTTATAAGCAGGTTTTATGTTTACTAACTGGAATGGCTTTTAGTGGCTATTGTTGGCTATTAGCATCTATTTCTGGCCAGATTGGCTTCAAATGGCTAGCAATGGCTATTAGTGAGTATAATTGACAATTATGTGCTATTTCAGTGTTTCTTGGATGAAACTGGCTACAAATGGCTATTACTGGCTATAAGCATTTAGATTGGCTTAAAATTGCTACAAATGGCTAGTAGTGACTAGTGTTGATATTTATAAGCAGGTTTTATGTTTACTAACTGGAATGGCTTTTAGTGGCTATTGTTGGCTATTAGCATCTATTTCTGGCCAGATTTGCTTTAAATGGCTTGCAATGGCTATTAGCGAGTATAATTGACAATTCTGTGCTATTTCACTGTTTATGGACGAAACTGGCTTCAAGTGGCTATTATTGACTATAAGCATTTATTCTTTATTAAATTGGCTTGAAATAGCTACAAATGGCTATTAGTGGCTAGTCTTGATAGTTATGAGCAATTTTAGTGTTTACTAACCGGACTGGCTTTTAGTAGCTGTTGTTGGCTATTATCATTCATTTTTGACCAGATTGACTTCAATGGGCTAGCAATGGCTATAGCAAGTATAATTGTGGATATTCATGAATAGCCATTCATAGCCATTCAATGGATATTCACGAATAGCCATTCATAGCCAATTGAAGCTAGTCTGGTAAAAATAGATGGTAATAGCCAAAACTAGCCACATGAAGCCATTTCAGTTTGTAGACAAAGAAATAGCTGCTAATTATAAATACTAGTCACTTTTAGCCATTTGTAGCCAATTCAAGCCACCCAGGTCAGGAACAGATGATTATAGCCAGTAATAGCCAATTCAAGCTAACCAAGTCAAGAATAGATGCCTATAGCCAATAATATCCAGTTGAAATCATTCAGATCTATACACACTCCAATTGCATAAATTGTAAATAATAGTTGCTGATAACCATGTATAGCCATTTCAAGCCAATCTAATAAAAATAGATGCTAATATCCAATAATAGCCATTTGAAGTCATTTTCAATCATAATCACCGAAATAGCATAGAATTGTCGACTATATCCACGAATAGCCATTCATAGCCATTTGAAGCCAGTCTGGTAAAAATAGATGGTAATAGCCAAAACTAGCCACATGAAGCCATTTCAGTTTGTAGACAAAGAAATAGCTGCTAATTATAAATACTAGTCACTTTAAGCCATTTGTAGCCAATTCAAGCCACCCAGGTCAGGAACAGATGATTATAGCCAATAATAGCCAATTCAAGCCAACCAAGTCAAGAATAGATGCCTATAGCCAATATTATCTAGTTGAAGTCATTCAAATCTATACTCACTCCTATTGCATAAATCGCCGATAGTAGTGGCTGATAGACGTGTATAGCCATTTCAAGCCGATTTGGCCAAGAACTGCTCATAGCCAATATTAGTAGACACTTGAATCTATTCATATTCAAAACACAATGAATACTATGTCACTAATTGTCACTAATGTTTATTCAGAAGCGATTTAAGGTGATATTGTTAAGATGATATGCTATTGCTAACAATAGCCGCTTGAAGCTATTTTTATTCATCAGTATAGAATAGCAGAATATTGCGACCAATGAGCACTAATATCCATTTTTCGGCAATTCGAGCCAACCAGATCAATAACAGATGCCTATAGCCAATAATAGCCATTGGAAGCCAACTCAGCCTGCATAAAATCAAATAAGTCGAAATAGTGACTGATTGTCATCGATAGCCACTAGAAGTCATTTGTACCCCAAATCTGCCATATATATATATATAAACAGGATAACATAGCCCATAATAGCCATATGAAGCCAAATCAGTCTTCACACAATCAGGTAAGTTGAAATAGTAACTAATAGCCTTTGAAAGTTGCTAGAAGTCATTTGGACCCCGAATCTGCCATATAAATAAAAAATATGATTGTATAGCCAATAGTAGCCATTGGAAGCTAACTGAGCCCGCACACAGTCAAGTAACTTAAAATTGTGACCAATAGTCTTTAATAGTCTGTAGAAGTCATTTGAACTCTGGATCTGCCATATAATTTATGAACATGAGCATATAGCCAATAATAGCCATATGAATCCAACTCAGTCTTCACGCAATCAAATAACTCGAAATAGGGCCTAATAGTCATGGACAGTCACTAGAAGTCGTTTGGATTCCAAATCTGCCATATAATTATAAAGATTATTGCATACCCAATAATAGCCACTGGAAGCCAACTTAGCTTGCATAAAATCAAATAAGTCGAGTTAGTGACTGATAGTGATTGATAGTCACTATAAGTCATTTGGACCCCAAATCTGCCATATAATTTATAAACATAATCATATAGCTAATAATAGCCATATTAGGCCAACTCAGTCTGCACACAATCAGGTAAGTCGAAACAGTGGCCAATAGCCATTGATAGTCACTAGAAGTCATTTGAACCATGAATCTGCCATATAAATAAAAAATATGATTGTATAGCCAATAATAGCCATTGGGAGCCAGCTCAGCCCGCATACACTTAAATAACTCAAAATTGTGACCAATAGTCATTAATAGTCAGTAGAAGTCATTTGAACTCCGAATCTGCAATATAATTTATAAATATAATCATATAGCCAGCAATAGCCATATGCAGCCAACTCAGTCTTCACACAATCAAATAACTCGAAATAGAGAAATCATTTGGACCCCAAATCTGCCATATAATTATAGATATGAATGTATAGCCAATAGTAGCCATTGCAAGCCAACTCAGTCCGCACACAATCAAATAACTCAAAAGAATGACAAATAGTCATTAAACGTAACTAGAAGTCATTTGAACTACACCCAAGCAGCACAATTCCCCGGTTCAAGCTTGAGCCAGCTTGGGCAGCCGGGGAAAGTTTCCCCGGCCCAAGCACCGTTTTGCTCCAAGGGGCAAGCTAGCCCCAGCCTGGCTAGCCGGCCTGGCAGTTGAGCGGGGGTTCCTTGTCTAGCCAAGCTTGGCTTTACGGTGTAACACAAGCCTGGGCCAGGCTGGCAGTTCAGTGGTCAGCCAAGCTTGGCAAAACGGTCTGAACGCAGCCTGGGCCATGCTGGCAGTTCAGTGGTCAGCCAAGCTTGGCAAAACGGTCTAAATGCAGTGTGGGCCAGGGTGGGAGTTCTCTGGTCATTCAATCTTGGCTATACGGGGAATTTACAGACTACTCCCAAGGAAGCTTATGCTGTCATTCAAAGGAGGTTTTTGTGGCATATAGCCAAACAACGTCTCCAATTTTCGGTGCTGTGTGCAGAAAAAACTGTTTGCAACTTTGTTCAAGATTTAGTGCCTCACGATTAATAAAGCTGCTCAGTAATTTTCTCAGAATACTTGAACAATAGAATGAAAGTTGAAAACATGTGCAAGCTGCTGTATTTATTGTATGGTCGGCATGCAATTGAAGCTGCAAAATTGGATCAAGTTTGATACAGTGGTTTTTTATTTCATGCTCAGTACATGGTGCTGGCTTATGCCCGAGTCCCACTCAGTGACGAACAGAAACAAACGACAGCGACAGGCCTCAAACCTGAGTCTTTCGCAATTTGACAGGCTTTGTAGAATAAAGGAGGCTATGCTTAAACACAACCATCATGCACGCGAGGGTATCTTTGGCAGGCTTACAATCACTCGTGCTTATTTCACGAGCACCAAACGAATAAACGCTTGCCAAAGGTACCATCACGGGCATGCTGCACGGGTTGGAGGCTTGTCCGTGTCGTTTGTTTCTGTTTGTCGCTCTAGTGAGACTCGGGCATAGTGCCAGAGTCCCACTAGAGCGACAAAGGCTGGTTGCTGGATAAGGCTGGTCACTGGTCGAGTATCTGCTGCCTGGTAACTGGGCTTCACAGCTAGCAGGTGGCTCTGCAGATCCGAGTAATAATGACAGCAATGGTCGATGGTTCACCCCATGCCCACTTCATGGCTGTGACGTAGAGCTGGACAGCAGCACCTGGAAAAGGAACAAGATAAACATTGACGCGTGTTTAGTAAATATGTTTTACATGAACTATAAATCATGCTCCTAATTAAATTAGAACACAGCAGAAAGGCTACCCAAAAAGGTCTAGGTGGTATGTTCAGTCTCCTTCAGTATAAAAGACCTACTGAAAGTGCGTGGCTGAGATGGTGGTAGTCGGAAGAGCTATGTGCGCTCCGTGTGATTCAGTTCTGCCTCGAGGAAAGGACGCTCACTCAGGGCTCAACTGGTTCTGAACTTGCGAACAGTTTTTGGTTTAGGTTTAGCCAAAAAGTGTGCTTCATCAGCATCACGCCCAGAAATATGGTCATGAAGGCTTGAAGCAAGTATGCTCATCACTGTTTCTGTTATCAGTTGCTTCAGGTGTAAAATTAATATTAAAGTTACACCCCAGTCTCATATTAAAAAAAAAGTGTGGTGAAGAGCACATTCATTATTTAGAAGGATGGCACGGACCTTGCACTTTAACGGTCAACATAATTGCCTTGACTCTGGTCAGTCTCTCTCAGACAGTATTTTCTGAGTTAGTAGCCGTTACATGATGCTGATAAACTGCTCTCCACCGCGAAACCGAAAACTGATAAGCGTGTGTTGCACTTTAGCTGAGCCCCGAGTGAGTCCCCCCTTGGGTATATTGGAATCTCCCAGAGCGCACAGAGCGCCCCAAGCCACCGCCCCGGCCAGGCGCTCCCATTGGATCTTTCATATTGCAGGAGACTACATAACTCGACAGTGACAAGCATGGTTTCACTCTAATTGCAGTATACTACTGCCAGTAAATGCAAAAAAGCCAGAGCACCTCAATGTGAACACCACATGTAACATGCAGTACTGCGGAAGGTTTCTCAAATCATTTGAAAGAAAATTTTTCATTTCTCTTCTAGTAAAACCGAGCCATAAGCACAACTTCACTATAAAGATGTTTTCTGTCTTTTTTTTTTAAATGCATAGAAGTGCTTTTTGATATTTATGTTGCAAACCTATAAGATTACAATATAAAGTGATGCCAACTTCCACTGACAGCCCTGAAGCTATAAACCATAAAAACCAAATTCCCCAGAAATTAAAATGCAACAAAAGAAATTCAGATCAGAAAAACGTTCAGTCTGACTTAAGTATATTGAATCAATAAATACAAAGAATGCTAGCCATATTCTTGTGAAAATGCATTTTAAAATGTCAATGTAAAATGGGATCCGACATATAATGCTGGAGTCCTACTAGAGCGACCAACAGAAACAGCCGACCCCGACAAGACTTCAATACATTCAGCATGCACACGAAGATACCTTTGGCAGGCTTGCCGTCTCTCGGGGCTTATGAAGTAAGCACAAGCGACTGCAAGCCTGCCAAAAGATATCTTCGCATGCATGCGGCATGGTCTTGAAGCTTAAGATGGCAAGTAGGGCTAGTTTGTTACTCATCACTAAATAATATGCAAAACAACATGACCAAAGAAAGGAAGCACTAAACAGGATATGGCGTATCTTTCAACTGAATGGTTTATTTGAAAAAAAAAATATAAACACTGATAAAAACTGACACCTGTTGGCAGAGCACTGTAAGATAAGGTCAAAACGCACTCCCTTAGAAACCAGTGTCACTGGCTCTACTGAGGGAATTTCTTTTCAGACAATAACAATGAGTGAGCACTCACATGTTACCCTGAGATTTTATCAAGGCCACCTAACAGTTAACTGTGTCTGAGTGCAAGTCCAACTTAGAAAACACTATAGTCGGTGACAGGTCAAGAACGAAGTGGAAGCTCCTCCCACCCCTTTCCATTTTAGCGGAGCGAACGGTGGAGAGGAGGTCGCCTCCTCTCCAGCGTTCGCACTACTGAAGTGGAAAGAGATGGGAGGAGCTTCCACTTCGTTCTTGACCTGTCACCGACTATAGTGTCATAGTGTCATGGGCCGTTACAAGACAAAAACAAAGAGGAAAATTCACAATGCCTTCTTGATAAAATCCCAGGATAACAACTCATGTGAGCGCTCCCTCACTGCTGTTATCTAACAAAGACTTTCACTATCTGCAGAGCCAATGATGCTGGATTCTGAGGAACTGTGTTTAGACCTTACCTTAAGCCCGCTTCACATGGTGTGAATTTTCTTGCAAATTTACACCTGTAACATCTGGCACTGCAGCTTCCCCTATGCTTTTGTTTTCTGCACGAGCGACGTCACAACAAAAAAATCGAAGTAAAATCGCACCATGCGAATCAGGTTTACAGTGTTCTGCCAGCACGTGTCGCTTCTTATCAGTAGATATTTTTTTTACCAAAGTAAACCAATCAATTGAAAATTACGACTTGTCATGCCCAGATCTTTCTTCATCTTGTCCGTGTTTTTTGGCGTATCATCCAGCCTTGAAGCATATCATTGTCGGGTGTTTCTCTTTGTCGCTCTAGTAGGACTCAGGCAGAATACGTAAACAGTCATGTCTCAATAATATGGATACTCTGCTATATAAAAACCATTTTTGGGGACCAACTGGGCAAATACCTGCCTTTTTGTTCCGTTATTGTGGACAGCTCACATTATGGACGCTTTTGGGGAGGAATGGAGGTGTCCATATTTATGAGACATCACTATCAAATTCCCTAATGTTGAATTTAATGACTGCATGCTCTGAAGTCACGCAGCAGGCTTCTCCGCCGTACACCAATGCGTAGTGGTGGCATGGCAGAAGTTTGTGGCTGCAGAACACACCGCAGACAAACGATATCCAATATGAACAATCGGGGGGTATTTGACATTACAATCAACCATCAAATAGGCCTACATGTTGTCATGGCTGTGAACGTCAAGAGGGCGAAGATGACATTTGCGACAAAACTTGAAGTAAGGCATGTGGAGGAGGAGACAAGAAGTCTTGTGTCACTGGAGCCCACAAGATCTTTCAAAGCACTTTGGTAAACAACTCAAGAAAAGGGGTGGCATAAAAGCGGAACAGAACACATCCTGATGCACTGCATATTAAGACATGGAGAAACCACTACAAAGGTGGTTTAGAGATGTTGGGGCAAGCAACATTCCTGTATTGGGATCAATCTTCTAAAAAACATGTGAGATTCCTTATACTTTTGATGTGAACCCGAATGAAAAATCCATCAATGTAACCCTGTTTGGCAGTCAATATTTTCTAATGGACCGCTGACTGTGCCTAACTGTACGTCAAGCATGTCTGATTGGCCAACAAGTTACTCTGACCAACAGTCAAACTCCAGTCAGACTCCGCTTGTCGGCTTTCTGATGGTTTCCTGGTGGCAGTCGGCCGCCGCGAAATGCCGTCAAGATTTCTTGGTGGTAATTCTGATTGTACATCAATTGTCTCTGACTGTACGTCAAAAAGCTTTGATGGGCAGACAGACGTACGGTCAAAGGACGTAAAGTTCGTTCGAATACCACTATTATGTCAAATCTATGAAAATGAAAAATAATCCCTGCAGGAGAAAACGATTTCGGGACGTGAGCCCATAAAACCGCTGATGTTAGAGATATGACACGCAACCGACCGACAACCCTGATCAGAAGCCCGCCGAAACGCCGAACACGCCACTTTCGCTTCGCCCATAGAGGCTTCGCCGAGCTTCCATGAACGATCGCTCTCGACTCGTTTTGTTTGCCCGCTTGCTCCAACCTGACGATCCTGCCCGGGCTCTACAATGTCTTATGTTTTAGTAGAATTTCTACTCGACAAGACCCAGCCTGTCGTGAGTTCCGACGATATAAGGGACTTTAGCGGTGTAGTTGAAGACGACAAGGTGTACCAGGTCTACTGGGCCGGAGACGCGCGAACAAAAGGATCGTTCTACGACGCGAAATTACTCTACATGGCAGGTGAGTAGAACTGAAGTACGGCGATTGATGTACCAGTGCTTTGCATAACATGCTGAAGGCTTAACTGCATATGCAGCCGAAGCATTCTTTAGAGCGATGCGCTCATTGTCGGAATCTCGCGCTGCAATACTAGAACGCTCCTGACTCGGTCCGAGAGGTTTGGGCCAGAAGGTTTATACGTTTCTATCTGGCACGGGCTATTGGCCTTACCACTGTGTCGCACCTCATTATTATTGTTTCATAAAGAGTGCAGACAAAAAGCATCCGCAAGCGTAGTTCAGATATGTCTGCTGCTCGCGTTCGTCCGTGGAAGCCAGGGCTGTCTGTCGTAGCATGCATGCTTCCTCTCTAGCTTCAACGGAGTCGCATAGGTTTTGTGAATTAAAGTGTATACGGTCGTCCCGAAAGGTTCAGACATCGCGGGGGTTTCTTTGAAACATGCTTACGGTGCATGTGGTCCTGTTTGTAAACGAATGTCCCTTTTGCCTGAAAAACGCGAATTGCTTGTGAACCGTTTCATAGCCATCCAAGATTGCCACCTCGGAATTTTAGCTTTATATAAACAGGAAAGCTATACGCACTCCGGAGTGCACTTCAGACGGAAATGGCTATACGCACTCCGCTAAACTCGTATAAAACGAATGGTCAAATCGAGTTTTCTAAGTGATGGCATAGCGTAGGGTTAAGGTGTCCGCTTTGTACGCAATTTCAATCCGCGGTAAACCTTCTTTTTTTTTTTTTTCTAGCTCATTTTGTTTTGTTGAGGCATTTGGCTATATTTATGAGTGCGTATAGCCATTTAGTCCGAAATGCACTCCGAAGTGTGTATAGCTTTACTCTTATATAAATGCTGCCCTTGTTGATGAAATTCCCTTGGCAGTGGCACAGATGTCATCTGATGGACCATCAGGGCACGTTCCACCAGGGCCGCTGACTGGCAGTCAGTGTCCCAAATTACATATCTTGATGGAATTTTCAATAGGGAAGAATCTTCTAAAAGAGTGTGAAATGTTCCTTTTAGCTCTTGATGTGAAGAACCTCACTGCAAGTGGATAGCTGATTACCTTAAAGGGGTTATGACACGCCAAAAATAAAATATGAGCTAAAACTACTGCTGGGTCCCATTGTATGTTCTTATAATCCTGCCAAATTTACTTTGAAAACGGCGCGATAGTTTCGTGGATACATCGATTTATACGTGGGTCCCTCGGAGGGGCGGATCCGGGCGGAGCTGGAGGCTGGCTAGGCAGCCAGCCTTGAGCGCGGTGTCTCCTTGCACGCACTCGCAGACTTGGCTCTCTTAGCGCCTCAAGCTTCAGCTTCCTCGTTTATCTTCCATGTTACGAGCATGCGGTCCGTGACGATTACGTCTACGGCATCGCTCTCCTTGTCAAAGTGTTCGACATTGATCGCACCAGCAATGAGAGTGATTGCTATCAAGAGATGCTGGAAGCTGTTCATTTTGAGTGCGACCCGCTGGCAACCAGCCACGGCGAGTTACGGACGAACTCGCCGTGGTCACCGTCGTCCGGGAATATCTTGCAGGCGCATGCAGGGTGGACGGTCAACGGGCCGGGGGAGAGAGCGAGAATAGCTTTCGGGTTACCGAGTTGCGTGAGCGGTTTTGATCATACCGCGGCGAGGAGAGCTTGGGCGATCATGGGGGTGCCTAGAATGAGATAGTGTTCATGGTCACGTGGTTTATGGACACCATGGTGACTTACTTGGGCAGTGTTGCCTGGTCGTCAGACGAAAATAATAAAAATTTGTAAATTGAATATTGCAATTACCAGAGCTCTAAAAATTGCATAACTTGGTGTATATACTAAGTAGCCTATCAGCATTCCATTTCAAGAATAATCTATCCATTTATTCCATGTCATAACCCCTTTAAGGGCCACTATGGCATAGGAAAAAAGACCATCTAAGGGATCGGTAGATGGATGCACCCGGCTGTACTTTTTGTAAAGGAGAGAAGCGCCAGTGTAGGCAATGGGACTATTGTGGTGGCAATGCCAGCGTCGAAAGAGAAAGTCAATGGCTCAACGATCAGGTTAGGCCAATTATGAAGTCAAAAATAGTTTCAGCCCCTAGAAAAGGTGCCTCCAGTGGAAAAAACATCCCTGGCAATCGATTCACACAAGCTGGACAGCTCTCATGGCAGCTAACATAGCAAGGCCCAGATTACAGTACTTTTAAAAACTAACACGGATGGCACCACAAAAATGTATCCTTAGTGATGGGAAAGATTAGAATGTCAAATTGCATGAAGTGCCACAATATTACTATCATATACGTATAAAACATGAAATCATGGCTGACTCGGGATCTCTTTGGCTAGGTCTTTGGTGGCTCATGGACTGGGAAGCGGAGTTTGTGGATAAGCGTCCCAGCGTGTGCTTAATTGGTGACAAAGGCCGCTTAGCATATTCAGTTCAATTCTATCAGCCAAACATGGCATCCAAGCTACAGCCATTACACCAAGGCATAATTCAAAGGCAGTCTAGATTGTGTTTACCATTTATAAATGTCCAGGCACGTCTGTCAATTAGCCTATCCACAGGCTTTCGGAGATGGTCACGAGAGCCAGCAGCTTGTCTTGGGCAGCTCACTGTCAGCCACTCTGTCCCTCCATGCATGGTGCCACCTTCATGAGCTCCCACTGAAAAACAAAAGAAACAGAATCCGGGAAATTGTTATAACTGCAATGAGAACATCTCAGCAGCAGATGCTACAGTATGATGCCTGGAATGCGCCCATGCATTAAAGGGATACTTCAACGAAATTTGAAATATTCCCGTCGTGTTCAAAAATAGGTTGAATATGATCCACAATATCCGTAAATGACAATCGCCCGTTTGTATTTTGATCCTGGTGGCTGTATTTTTCGTTATAAACGGCCCACTCTGGCAAGCGCTCGGAGAAGGCCCAGCGCAATCGTGACGTAAATCGTCTCAAACGAGCAAAGCTACGGCGAGGCTGACGTCGAGAGGATGGCCTAGTCGGTCCAGCCACCGAAGCGGCTGCTTTTGTACGAATTTTGAGTGACGGGTTAATCTTCTATAATCTTGTAGGGGGACAATAGCGACTTCTGCGACACACAAAAAGGATTCTCGGAAAGAGGGGAGTTCCTCCTTCCCCCTTCTCTCGTCGTGGCCGGAGGCGAGACGATTTCCGTCACTAGCTCTCAAGGTTCCTAGACGAGCATTACAAACGAGGCGTTAGCGACATCCACCAGGTGCTCTTTGCTAATCGTTTAATTCGTTTTAAAATTCCTTTTCGAGACTTTTTTAACAAGATATTGGTATGTTCCATGTGATACTGCTCTTTTGGACACATATAGACCAAAAAAGGAGCGCCGAAATTTCGTTGTAGTATCCCTTTAAAGTACCCATGCCACCCATGCATTAAAAGTGGTCTCTAAGCGACAAGATTAAATGACGCCACAGTAGCCGGCATGTCCTGCTGTCGGATGAGACAATCCTGGCAGTTGGTCGTACAACTTCTAGCAAAAAAATATATGAGCTAAAGGCAAGCATCATTGTTCTCGCAAAATCCAAAATCCTGGCTTTCCGTGGACTGTCAAGCGCGAGACACATGCGCGTCCAAACTGTCCGGGCCGGCGTGCGAACTGTCGAGAAGATGGCTGCTCCGAATCGCCGCACAGGACGGTTCGCGACACATGGTTTCCGTTGCGTCGCTCCGTTCAGCTCCGCCCAGTTTCGGGTATCCCTCTACCGAATGGTTGGATGAATGCTAATGGCTATATTTATAATGGCGGTAGCTCGCGCCACCTAGCCTAGAAAACTAAAATGCTTCCCTCGCCCTTCTTGGTTTTTGTGAGTTTAAAGCAAACATAATATTTTTATTACATTCTATTAAAGTGTGCGTGTGTGAAGATTTTCCGTGAGGTTACTTTTCTGCTCAACATCACTTAATCGTGATGGACCGCAGCGGACCTTAGGAGCCATCCCAGCTAAGCGAGCACTGCCTACAAATCACGTGACTACGTACGTGCGCATTGCTGCGTCTCTCCCGAAGTTCACGTGACACTCACACGACATTGAAATGGCTCGTAGCGTCTGCTGCTGTCCATCGTAAGGTGAAACGGAGTACATTCGGGTTTCGACGGCCTCGATCGGTCCTAGAAGGCCGGCTTGCTAAGGCGCGTGAGATCAGCAGCTTGTTTTGTGCGCGCGGGAAAACTCGATGGCGTCCATCTCATTCACGACGACGACTCGCGTCGCGTGACGAACCGCGCACCGCCACATGTGTCTGTAGGAGGGGGAGATCCGCTTCCCCGAACTGTCCGAACCACGAAGCGCCTCCTTGCCCGATCGGTCCGAAAGCCACGTGACAACATGACCTTCGCGCCATCCGTGCTGCCATTGCCTGCGGCCCTCCGAAAATCGGACAGCCGTGCGGCGATATCTAGCAAGTTGGACGCACGCCGTCGCCGGACGGAGGCCCCGTCCGACGCTCTGGTGCGACGAAAACCCTCGCCCTCGGACGTCGTTCCGGCGGTTCGCACGCCGAATTGGACAGTTTGGACGCGCATGTGTCTCGCGCTTCAAGCTGAGGGTTATTCTCTCTCTCTCTCCTCGCCTCTGTCAGATAAATACCAGCAGGGCCCTGCAGAAGCAGTGCATGGGCCCTCTTTCACCTTTTACAAAGCATCCCGTCTCGAATTGCAGTAGAGAAACAGGTGGGGCTGATACGCCTGCAGGCCCTTGCCGAGTTGATAGCTGCTATCCAGACTGGTAGCTCATCGGCAGCTTCTAGTCACTTGCAGTTTTTTCGTCAGCATACAGACTTCCTGCAACGACATGAATAAGACTCCGACTGACATTCTGGAACAAAAAAGAAACCAGAACTTGCTTCACAGATCAATAAAAGAACAAGTGCCAACATTACGCTTCTCTTGTCATCGACAGTGCAAAGACCATGATGACACCACCATTAAACTTAACCAAATAAGGAAAATGAGATTCTGCATGAATTAATTGTATTAAGAACAGTGTGCATGTGGAGCTTAGATACCTACTGGTACATTAAAAAATCCCGGGCACTTAGAAACAAATTAAACACCACCTAGAAATAGCACAGCTCGCATAATAGGCACCTGCACAGCAATCAACAAACGTCTTGACGTTACGCAGTGCTGGGATACAGATCAAGAATCAAAACCGAGGATGTGATCGAAGTACTTTGGGGTAGTACAATGCGCAAGTTTATCCTGAAGCTACTGTTAGTTACATGCACCTAAAAGGTCTTAAAGCTGGTTCACACTGTTGCAACCGACTATGACCACATTGAACAAAACAGGGTTTCAAGTTGCTTATGACTGCCAATGCTGCTGCAACACCCGGTCATAAGCAGTCACAAGATTCTTAAAGACTGGTTTTGTCGGACTCAGTCGTAGTCGGCAGCAACAGTGTGGACCATTATTTAGACTAAAATTGTACCCAGCATTGGGTCTTGACCATGGTTACAAAATGTTTTAAGAGACTCCCTTCAACTTTACCAGAAGCTCAAGTACTTAAACGTCACTACACATTCTATACCAGATCAGAGCATTTTAATCAAATCCTTCAACCTCTTTCCTCAGTCATGTAAATTACGTGTGCACCCGCGGGTTCTACAAGTCACGAATATGACTGGGTAAATTAAAACGCCACTAAGGCAAACAATAATAATCCTTATTAGCGTCAGTAGTAGTAGTAGTCCGGGTGGCTCGCAAGGCTAGACACATATGCAGGGGCCCGTAAGGGAGGAAACAACGGAAACGATGAGCTCAACAGGGTCCTCTCAACACTTTTAAGCAACTCTAGGCCCGCGCGCGTGAACACCGACGACACGCAGAGGAGGCTGGCGCGGGGCATACACCGTACGCGAGCGCTACGACGACGCCCAGCTAGGAGCGTGTTTTAACAACCCGCTGCAACCCGCTAAACGCCAGCGCCAAACCGCGCCATCCCGCTGGACGCGGCGCAAAAAGCCAGTGCGCACTGACCGAGAGATACGCTGTCGCTAGCGTGAGAAGGGACGGGACGACACGTCAAAGTAAAAACCATAATTCTTCACGCGTGTCGCCCTCCCGAACACATCCAAGGCGTTTCTTCTAAGATCCGTATCCAGGCGTTTGACAGCACAGATCAGTTTAGCGCGACGGGCACTTGCAGCGTGTCAAAAGGACTCGCCGATTGCAACGCGAACTTTCGAAACAATCTGATCAGCGTCTCTACAGTGCTCCGGTATCAAAAAAAAAAAAAAAACATTCACGGGATTCTCAAGATAGCGCCTAGCACTCACGCAAGGTTTCAACGAACAGCCTCCACGAGTGATAGCGATCGTTTGCCAGCCAGCATTCCTCAGAACTGTGACGCGACGCCGCCTCGGCCAGCGACACGAAATCGCGAAGACCGCTCAAGCGTCGAAAACAGTTAAATATCATTCAAATTACGGTGGCAACGTGAGCTACGGTGTTCGGAAGATGATCCAGCATATGTAGATACTCTTCGGGCATGCATTGTGAATATGAAATCGGCAAAACTTACCTAAACTATGACTTGAACCACGAACGTTGAGACAGGCCCAACAGGCCTTTGTCCGCATGGAAAGACAAGAATCCGGAAGTTCCTGGTGGCTTTGGATTGGGACAAAATAATGGATTGAAAACGACGGAAGCACGTATGAATATGAGTTTTTGAAACGGAGGCTGCTCAAAGATGAGTGACGATTAGTATGCCTGCCGGGAATATACGTGAGTACTTTTCAAATAAACTTTAGTTGAGATTGCGCCCAGTCCTGCTGTCTTTCTGTCTGTCCGTGTATTTTTCGCCGCTTTTCCACCGTACATAAAGTTTCGGTTTCGATTTCGGTGGCTGGTGTCACTACCGTGTTCGTACGCAGTTTCAAGTATATTTTTTGGGCGAATTAGACATAATGCCCCAGCTTCTTCTCCTGTTATACGTTCCGTGATTACTTTTGTTTGCTGATTGAAATCTACATCAACTTATGTGCATCTCGTCCCTCAAACAGGGTGTTTGACATCTTAATTCAACTTGATTATTTTATTTGTGAAGACATGCAATTTCCTAATTAATCACTAGATATTTGCTTTAGGTTTGTATTTTTTGCTAAAAAAATTATGTATATATATTTTTTTTATTATTATTATTATTTTTTTTTTTGCTTTGATTACCAGGTTGTATTCTGCGGCTCAGTAAAGCGGGTTGTTAAGAGATTTTCAAGATCC
>JAZHYW010067837.1:0-30804 GCA_037355805.1 Ixodes ricinus | reverse complement strand
GCCGCGTAGCGGCAACGCCGAGAAGCTCAGAGAGGAGGTCGTTTCGACTCTGTCGTTCTGCTATCGCTGCTTTGTTCTCGTATAGGCAGCATAGAAACAAGCATCGTTTTCAGTAATTATTTTTATTCTTCCGCCGTGTCATTCCTACGCACTGACTAGAAGAAGGGTTACTATCGTTGAAGAATCGCTTTGCTTTCATATCTAACTCCGATTTTACGCTGCAGTGCAAGAAATGTATGGTTGTCCGCGTGCTGAACGACGAAAACGACCTCCCTTTCGTCCGCCATTTTGCCTGACCGGCGCGCCCCCTATAGTTCGCTGGAGTCGCGAATAGTAAAAAAATGTGAGTTCACCTCTTTCTACTTTAGGATAGCGAATGCTGGAGACTATGCGACCACCTCTCCGGCTTTCGCTTTGCTCAAGTAGAAAGAGGCACGAGGTGCTTCACCTGAATTCTTCACCTATCCCCGACTTAATTAGGGTCGCTGTCGTGTGTCAAATTCAGTTATCAAGTATAATACTGTTCTCGGTTCTTCAAACTTTGCTACTCAGGGGGAGATCGAGGAGTGGTGCTTCCTAACGGCCACCTCGAGATCCTACGCTTTGTGGAAAACGAAACCCTCCGACAGGAGTCCTTAGTGCATTCACTGCCATGGAAGACGACGACGCAAGGCTAGTGAAAGATATGCAACACTATTACTTTCGTCTAAACACTTCTAGATAGAAGTAATATGGTTCCGTCTCTCGTTCAATGTCATCGAAGTCCTCTTGGAAGGCAAAACAAGCGCACGTGTGGTCACGCACGGGATTGCCGGGGCAGCCGTGTCTTGTCGGCCGCGCGCGCTGGATCGTGCGTGGCCCATGCGGCGTCCGCGTTTTTTTAATGATGCACAAAACACGCACTTCGCTTTTCAGTTACACCGTCTCTTGCGACAATCGTGGACGACATTGGCGAAAGCAAGAGGTGCCTTGTTAAAGGAGAGGACGTGCTCAACCGCGATCATGTCATTGAGTGCAGCATTGCACCAGAGCTGAGGGCGTACAGTGTACGCATCGTCGCGTGCGTGCTGCGGTTTTCCGCGCTGCATACGCCCGGTTGAAGAACACGCTTCGAGCACTCCGGCACGCAGCAAATTCGCACCATATCGCTACAAACAATTGTGCAACGAGCGCGGAAACGATGCGGCGTACGCTAGGCGAGTGATTGTGTTGGAGTTGTCTGCCACAGAGCGATTGTTGTGTTGATGATAATGAAACTGCCCCCCCCCCCCTATAGTTCGATCTCCTCACCAATAGCATAAATTGGCTGTTGGCGTAAAGAGCCGCAACGTGAAGAAATGAACCATTTTCTGGAAATTTTGACGTTTCCTTACGCCTGAAGCGGCAACGCTGAAAATGGTGCTGCTTGAGCAGAACTGAAATTACCCACAGCAACCGGAATGTAGTCACCCTTTATACTTATACCGAATTTATCCGTAAAGTCAATCCCCAAACATGTACCAAAACCTTCTACAAAAAAAAAAAAAAAATATGAACCTTAAAAGGTACTTAGAACGTTTTCGCGTTCCCAGTTTTACGAACTCGAACACCTGTACTTAAAGATTAGGTAAGTATACTCGTAATTTGCTGGTTAATTTCTACTTCAACTTTGAAAACAAGGAAACTATAACAGCACTGTGTCTCATCTTATTTTATAAAAAGCTTTTTCTTTTTTTGCTTTATCGTGATGGTTGGCGGTTCCAAAATGTGAAGCTTTAGCTGCCAAAAGAATAGCACAGTGCGGATAGCATACTGGATACTTCGTTTCAGCTGAAGTTCAGACGCAGCCCAAGCTGTCCCTTGATACTTCTTTTACAAGTAGTGATAACCAATAGAAATGACAAATCACATTCCACTGAAACAAAATGGCGGCATTCATTTCCAACCTCTGCTGTGCGCCGCCATTCGCTTCCTAAAACCTGCTCCGTCACGCAGTTGGCGCTTCAAAGAATGCCGCTACTTGTAGGAAGCTCTTATCTAGGAGACTTTAGTGGAAAAAATCAGGTAGAGTGAAAAGTGCAAGTCACTGGGCCTTTTTCGTTTGTGATTGTGATTGGTTCAGCGGTGAAAGAACACGTGCAGCAGTATGACGAACACTGTGATGGTGCGTTCTCGACGGTGTCTGATTGGTACCATCAGCTCGCATCGTCCGCTGCGTCTGAACTTAAAAGGGGGGGGGGTGCAACGATTTTAAGATTAAAAGAATTCGTATCTCGTCATTTTTACGTTGTTTATCGTGTCCCGGAGGATAGAGAAAACATCTCCTTCATGAAAAATAATGTCGCGATTCCGCTGCATAATCGCAAAGCAAAAGTCGAGCTTTTTTCCACCTGCAGCAGCGAGTAACAGCCGAGGGAACCACGGCGAAAAGATTACGTGACCTCTCCGGCTCTAAGCTGCAACCTAACGCCCGCTAATGTCAGCAGAGAGAGGGAGAGGAAGCGTCCTCCGAGAGAGCGCACGGGAAACTACACGGCACCCCGAGGTACGTCACTAGGAGTAGGAGTGCGATCAGGTGCCACCCTGAAGACTGGGAGTGAGCTGAGGGGTGCCAAAAATGCCATTATTTATCTTATTTTTACAGAACTAGGACACGCAGGCGAAATCTATTTTGTGGTCTTTACTTCAGAAGTGTCAGAGGGACACCTCCAAAAATGTTTGATCGAAGTCCGGAAGTCGTTGCACCCCCCCCCCCCCCCCCCCGTTTAAAGGCCGACAAGCAGCCGGAAAAGAACAAACTCTCACTCATTTCCTCTCTTCCATTCCAGAAAGAGAGAGACCCTCCTCTTTCCTGCGGGGAGTAGCTCAGACGGTCCGACCAACACTCAGACACCCGTCAGTGTGGGGGAGAGGAGCGGCGAGTGCGAGGGGTGTAAACTGGGAACCGGTTTTTGTTCCCGGCAGAAGAGGACGAAGTATAGCACTGCGTTATCCGTCGTTTACCGCTCATGTAGAGGCAATGCGTTGGCAGGTGCCTTGACAATAACAATTTGTCAAGCCCGCAGCAGGGGCTGCGCTCTTGATAGCATCGTAGAGCCTAGGGAGCCTTCATGTCCGCACCTATATAGTATATAGCCTGATATGATGAACATTGACGGCTCTCCGATGCCATATTTTTGTGTTGTATTCTTTGAGCCTCCTGGATTCAGTAGCGCCTCTCAGCGCACACCTGTAGCTTTAATGACACCGAGCTACGCCTCCTCGGCAACAAGGCCGAACCGTTCGGAATTCCTACGTCACCTATAGAGAGGCAAACGCGAGGCATGGGTTGGACAGGAGGTCTGCGTGAGCACTCGGCTTGTTAGACCACTTCCTAGATCCCCCAAACGCGCCCCGGACCCGCACTCGAGCGATCATGTGAACGGTGTTCCTTCAGTTCCCCAGTGATCGGTAATTTCGACCGATTCGATGCTTTTACACACTTTAGTGTAATCCGGAGTCATCCCGAATAAGCGTCGTGTAGATTACATAGACCTGCCATAACCACTTTCAAAATTTCTTGTCAATGTCAACGTTTTTGAAACTGCGCATGCAATCTACCCTTCAATCTGGCTGAGGTGCAGAAATTTCTTACATTATCATCCTTCTCGTGATTGTTGTTTTGGGGGAATTGCTTAAAAAGCAGATAATTCACTACAACCTAAACCAAAATTAAGCTCGGAGTTAGCGGACCTGTTTATATAATTTGTTGTGTTTCGAAGTGCGCGAGAATGATAATATTGTAAGAGATTTCTGAAGCTCAGCCAAGTTGAAGGGTGGATGGCGTGCACTGTATCAAAAACGCTGGCAGTGTACGAGAAATTTTGAGTGATATGACAGGTCTCGGCAATCAACACAACGCGCTTATTCAAAATGACTCCGGAGTACAAACAATAGTCTGTAAAGCCTGGGTCACATTGCTTATACAGCGTACAAAAAGACACTCTGACAACATATTCAAACGCGAGATCTGTGCTTCGAATACCACATGGCAATGAATTCGAGGAGAAACTTGGGTTTGGTGGCGACTCGTGTTTGCACAGACTCTTTTGTATGAGCAGGGCTACCCTGGCTTAGAGGGACACTGACAGGGTATTTATTTTAGACAATGTTTTTATTTGTACATGACATATGAGAGCCCAACTACCCAGAATAATTAGTGGCTCGAAATTCGTTTTCCAGTCCGACCGAAACCGCCGATCGAGAACTGGCCGGTTTGGAAAAAATAATGAAGCAAAATTAAAAAAAAAAGCAGGAGCTGTAGGCGGGACGCTACAATCCCTGCAACACTACTCGTAAGGCGATATCTCGAATGGACGGCAGTATTTCTTGAGAAAAAAGAGATCGAGATTGAACCAGGCCGACGAATCACGTGACGTCAAGATACTGTAAAACCCTTAACGTTCTGCGAGCCTCTTTTTACGCGAATTTCGCGAGTTGAAAAATTCGCGAAATTTAAAGGGCGGTGCAACGATTTTATGATTAAAAGAATTTGCATCTTGTCATTTTTACGTTGTTTATCGTGTCCCAGAGGATAGAGAAAACACCTCCTTCATTAAAAATGTGACGATTCCGCTGCGTAATCGCAAAGCAAAAGTCGAGCTTTTGCCCCCACCTGAAGCCCCAAGTGGTAGCCGAAGGAACTACGGCGAAAAGATTACGTGACCTCGCTCGGCTCTAAGCTGCAGCATAACGCCCGCTAATGTCAGCGGAGAGAGGGAGAGGAAGCGTCCTCCGAGATAGCACACGGGAAGCTACACGGCACTCCGAATGACGTCACTGGGAGTGCGACCAGGTGTGACCCTGAAGGCTGGGAGTGAGTTGAGGGTGCCCGAAATGCCAATATTTATCTTTTTTTTACGCAGCAACTAGGACACGCAGGCGAAATCGGTTTTCTGTTCTTTACTTCAGCAAGTGTCAGAGGGCAACTTCCACAAATCTCTGACAGAAGTCCGGAAATCGTTGCACCCCCCCCTTTAAAGGGATACTTCAACGAAATTTGAAATATTCCCGTCGTGTTCAAAAATAGGTTGAATATGATCCACAATATCCGTAAATGACAATCGCCCGTTTGTATTTTGATCCTGGTGGCTGTATTTTTCGTTATAAACGGCCCACTCTGGCAAGCGCTCGGAGAAGGCCCAGCGCAATCGTGACGTAAGTCGTCTCAAACGAGCAAAGCTACGGCGAGGCTGACGTCGAGAGGATGGCCTAGTCGGTCCAGCCACCGAAGCGGCTGCTTTTGTACGAATTTTGAGTGACGGGTTAATCTTCTATAATCTTGTAGGGGGACAATAGCGACTTCTGCGACACACAAAAAGGATTCTCGGAAAGAGGGGAGTTCCTCCTTCCCCCTTCTCTCGTCGTGGCCGGAGGCGAGACGATTTCCGTCACTAGCTCTCAAGGTTCCTAGACGAGCATTACAAACGAGGCGTTAGCGACATCCACCAGGTGCTCTTTGCTAATCGTTTAATTCGTTTTAAAATTCCTTTTCGAGACTTTTTTAACAAGATATTGGTATGTTCCATGTGATACTGCTCTTTTGGACACATATAGACCAAAAAATGAGCGCCGAAATTTCGTTGTAGTATCCCTCCCTTTAAGGGCACGCGAAAATTTCGATCTTTAAGAATTTCAATGCAGGCGTCTGGCATTCGCGAAATGATACTGGCCGCAGTGATTCTGTCCTTTCTGACCGAATCGCGAAAAATAGGGGCCACGAAATTAAAGGGTTTTACAGTATCTTGTTTTCTCCTTCCTCGCTTCGCTTCCTCACCGCAGCGAGGCGGGGGAAGACGCGAGGCCGTTCTCTCCCCTTCTCGAAAAAACAAGACGCAAACATTTCTGTCAAATACGCCTCCTTTGTTTGTTTGTTTTTTTGAAAAATACGGTCATTTGTTTGGGGTATTGCCGTATGAGTGAGGTTTTGGTGTTTGTAGCGTCCCGGTGCACGCTTTTGCCGCGTGTTTTGTAGAATTCAGATTTCGGTTCAGCATCCCTTTTAGTAGCTTTCACTCTTCTCCGTGGTCACGTGCCGTTTTCTATGTTTTAAGAACAACCAAAAATAACCAAAGTCGTGGGCTATCGAAGGCATATATTCAATACTAAAAATAGACAAAATTATGATACCCATATTTGCGGCTTCTGAAAAACTGCATATACGTTGATTGAACAAAAAAAGTTGCACAGCCGTGTGACTTCCGGTACCTTTCTGCTCTATATTTCTTCTTCCTCCCCAGTCCAGTTTCGCTTTCGGTTTCGAGCAGTTACGTACTTTGAATTTATTAAAAATATACGTGGCACTATAGCAAAATATTGCTTGGGTATTGTTTAAACATCAAAAAGAAATCGGCTAAAAAAATTGTTTTTACTTCTTTTTTTTGGGGGGGGGGGGGGTTGGTTTCTGTTATTTTAAAAGCACACTGACAGGGTATTTTTGCTCGCCGAGGTTTTTACTTGTACATGATATATGAGAGCCCGACTCACCCCGAACAGAATTTGCGTCTCGAAATTCGGTTTCTTCCGCCCGAAAACCGCCGATCGAGAACTGGCAGGTTTGAGTCGCGCTCACTCTCTTTTCCGTGGTCACGCGCCGTTTTTTAAGGTTTAGACACAACCACCAAGTTCAATCAAAGTCGTGGGTCACTGAAGGCACAAACTCGGTATCAAAAATAGATAAAAACCTCGAAACTAATTTTTTGCGGCTTCTAAAATCTGCAAATACGTTGATTAAAAACAACAACAACAAAAAACGTTGCACAGAGAATCGGAGGTATTCTGTGCGCTCGATGCGTAATTCTAAACTTGACGTATCGCGTATCGTGGTTCTCGCGGGCTAGACGGCGATGGACGACAGGCGTGGGGCCTCTACTTCACAACTGTCGTTCGCAGTACCGGCGAATCTGCCTTCCTTCGAAAGATAAATTTTGGACCGATCAAAATAATTAGGATTCATTCCGTACGACACGCCCGACCACCAAGCCGATTTGCACGAAGACGTCGCCGAGCCGTCGCCACTTCTCGTGGCTGAAGACATCGCTCGTCTTACGAATACAAATTGGTAACAGCTTGAAAAACGCTACAACGTCAAGCACTAAGTGCGTACTTCCAGTTGAATATGCATGCGTATGATTTCGTCGAGTCTGGGGAATGCATTTCTGCAGGGAAATCGGCAACAAATTCTTCCGACCTACAGTCGACCGGCTGCATTGCTACGAACGAGAAGTTCCCCCTGGTTTGCCTGAACATTGCGGTGTTAAAACTATTGTACTTCGAGCTCAACAATAGGAAGCTACCAATGCCCAAGGGCATCCATAAGTGAATGTTAGGAAGTAAATATTCTGCCGGCAGCACCCGGGAAAATATTTGCCGGCAGTTGTCCCCTATTGGGTCTCGTATAAAACCAGTTGTCAAAACGACTATTTAAAGCTAGAGGGTAGTTCAGTGGAAAGGCGTCTGCTTTCGGCACTCAGCGGACCCAGGTCCGATACAAATGTGTCGGCATTGTTTTTGGAGCGCATCTCTTATTCGCCCGTTTCTGGCTTGAGCGGCGTCGCCGTGGGCGTAATCGCGCATTGCATTAAAGGACGGTTTTCATAATGACGTCACACGTGACGTCACGTGTGACGTCACAAGGGTTACGAGGGAGGAGTAGGAGGAGGAGAGGGTATGGAGGAAGAAGGAGGGGCATACCTCTCGTCCACAAGAGCTGTGCTCTAATTCGGCATTACAAAGAATTGTAACCGCGTTCTTTGCGGCTCTGCGTTCTTCCTCCCTTGTCTTTGCGCTAATTTGACTAAAAATGTAAACGCCTTTCATTTTTTTTTTATCAAACATTTTTGCGTTATTTACACGTTTCTTTTTACAATCATCACGGGAAAAAAAATGTTGTGGACGAAACGTCGCTGAACTAAATGGTATGGGACACCCATTTTGACACATGCAAACTCACTTTCGACAAAATGCAAGGAGCGTATAAATCGGGAAGCGTCCGCTTTCCGAGGTGCCTGTAACTGTTAGCAGAAATATACCTATTTCTAAATTCCAGAAGCATCAAGGAGAATGCAGGGATTGGTGTTCCACGCGCCGCACGTGCTGGCCTCAGCAGTAGTAGCTGTTCCAAAGCAAAAACCTAAAACAAATGGCATCTTGCACACGCGTTCGACGAAGCTTTATTTTGGTTATTTACTTCAAACTTTTTATACGGGGAAGGCGTTCGCGTGTGGCACGTGGAACACCAATCCCTTCATTCTCCTTGATGCTTGGGTAAAAAATTGGGGGTTGTGGGGATATTTATACAGCGTGTTGTTGGTCAGCCATTTGAAGTTGCGACGAGTCACTCGCTGTAGATGAGCAATTTAGCCAGTGCAGTACAACCGCTAGCCTGGGGTCTTTAACGTGCACCACGCAGTAGTGTTACACGACCGCACGCCGGTACGATGCTCATCCAGATCGAAACGGGCAGGGGTGGGGCTTGAACCCAGGATCCCTGGGTTCTTGCAGCGCGAGGTTTCGCTCCAAGCGCATCAAGCTGGGTGTGCACTTTAGCCCACTGGAAGTTTTGGAATAATTCGCGGGTTCTAGTTTTCGCGACGCGTTGGGATCTCAATATAGATTCCAAACTGTTTACATTTTACCGAAATTGTTCGCGGGACCTATTTGTCGCGAATTGTGGGTGATTCGCGAAATTCGCAAAACTAGGTTTTCAGCGAAATTCGCAAAAACTATGTTTTCGCGAAAAATTAAGTCGTTTACAGTACTACAAAAGATGGTGCCTTGTTAAAAAGAAACAAAAATGAAAAAAAAAAAATTCCCAAACTCGTGTAACTACTTTTTATTTTTTATTTTAAGTCGATATAACTTTTCAGCCGAACTCTATAACGCGCCGTTCATCTATACGTCAGCCTCGCGCTGCGTCAGAAATGAAAACAAATGATTTTGACAGGGAGTAGAGCGAACGTTTATTGAATTTCTCCGACGGTTAGGCTTTTTGTCCCCGAGGCTTTGTTTTTAGCTTAGTTGCTAGGGGCGCGACAGTTTGACCTTCGTTCCATATTCGAAAAGGATCGTCAAGCAACACTATTTTGCGAGGATACGCAACACGAATATATATTTATATTTATTTTTAATTGCATAAGCGGCCGCTTCTGCGGGGTTGTACATACATAATTGCCGTGCGCGTCAGTTGCAGGAAGGAAGGCTGGGCGACATATATTTCCAGCTTTAGGAAAACACCCGCGTTACATGGTAGCACCTGATCTACGCTAGAGTTTCAAAACAGCTGGGCAATTCAAAATAACATGTCAACAAGGTTGCCACGTTCGTTAAGAAAACCTTATTTAAAAAAAAATATTGAATAAACTTGTTTTAAGGGACCTCGTGTTAGGTTAAGAAAAAAGGGCTTGAAATATTACGTTTCGGGGTTCATATTTGCGCGCTATGCTCAAACAGACAAAATCCGGATTTAAGCGGTGCGATTTTGTTTGCGATTTCGGAGCTGCGCGATTGAGTATTGTAGCTTCCACCGCCCTTTTCTTGCCGCACGAGCGACGCGGGCGAAATCGCAAGTAAAATTGCCCTTGCATGTGAATCGGGCGCAATAGTGCTTTTACGCTTGCGAATTCGCGGGCGGATCAGCGCCGGCGGCAAGTGCATGGATTTCGGAGCCGGTTGATGAAATCCGCTCGTCGCAGGCGGAAACACGTACGGATCAGTCCGGGCCCCATAACCAGATTTTCTGCAAGCCACGAGCCGATTTTCGCACCCCGGCTCCGAAATCCGCTAGCCGTCGCCACCGCGGAGTCGCCCGTGAATCCGCAAGTGTAAACCTACCGATTCGCACGGAGCAATTTTCCTCGCGATTTCGCAGTTGCAACTCGGCTGGCAACCACAAGCAAAATCCGCACCACGTGAATCAAGCTTAGCCACAAGCCTACGAATCACGACGGAAGTAGTACACGTCACTGCCCCGTTAATTTTATCCCCCCAATAAAAACAACGCTTGATTTTGGCGGCACCATCGAGCATACCAGCGTTCATATACTATTTTTTTTTTTTTTGCCATACCGTTTCGTTGAGGTTTCCCGACATAACTGTAAGAAACCACTTCATAATGACGACACCGACCGCTGTTTATAGACCAAAACAACATCCCCTAAAAGACAATATCAGCGTATTTCGTCATCGAAAACGACAATCACCACTAATCGCATAAAAAAAAAAAAAGATACGGTGTTCATTGCAGACAGGGTGACTCTCAGAATAATACGCAGGACGACGCGTCGAGCAAATGTGTTAGAAGCAAGTTTTGCTCCATACATTTGCACGCGTATAACACGTGTCCAGCCAGTTCTCGAATGACCACTGCGACCGTCATGCAAAGGAAAAACAAGCCCCCGGACAATATGTCTGCAGACTCTGCAGATATGACGTATACTAAAGACAGCCTGCGAGACATGTTATAAGCATGCATATATACGATGCGAACTTGCTTCTAGCATATGTGCTTGAGACGCGTTCGGAGACAATGTTGTGTCATTCATCTTTTGGAAGAAGTACGAGCAGTCAGACTGTGGGTATAAAGGGTAATTCCGGTACATTTTTCTCGACTTTAGGGTTACGACCATTTGTTGAGTGAAGGAAGTGTCCCCCTAGGTTACGAGGTGTAATCTTTTTTTCTACCTTGAGTAGTTTTGTAGATACCTTGTTACAAAGATTTTTCCTGTGTTTTTTTTTTCTCTCGGATTTATGCGGCAAGAAACTACCGGCTTGATCACAGTGCTAACACTTGCGATCAGCTGCGTGGCCATCATTTGACGCAAAGTTCGTGCCGCGGTACCACCAAACGTCTACGACGGACCTAGTCGCAAGAGCATGCAGTTAACGATCCATTAGGTAAGATGCTACGGCCAGCGGCGTAGACTTTCCATTTTCCTGGGAAGGGGGGGGGCGGGGGTGCTGCGCGTTACCTCTTGCCAGAACTGGAGATTGAGGCTAACGAAAGCACGCTGGGATTCCATTTCCCATGTATTTGGTCAATAAAGGCAACATGGGCGTTATTTTGCTTACATGCCACTACTAGAAGTTCGTTACATGGCGCGTAAACAGCGCCTCGGTAAGAATCATGGCCCGGGCCCTGGGGGGGAGGCACGAGCCCGATGCCCCCCCCCCCGTTGTCTACGCCTATGGCTACGGCCATGTTAATGCTTTGCTTCGTAGATATAACACATCTCTAGCAAATATTATTAAACATTCGTTGGTTGAGTTTAGCCAATACAATCCTTCGCCTCCAAACGTCATCACAAGGAGGGGTGTCGCGAACCGGTCGAGGTTCGAGTTCGACCAGGTTCGACTTTTTTGACCTTCTTGTGAAAAGTTCGACAAAGGTTCGACTCAGGTTCGACTGCTATGCGCATGCGCGACAGGCTGGCCAGTTGGCTTCGGATTGGATGGTGATGGCTAAGGGATGAATTAAGGGCAGCACTGATTGATTATTTCAGTTAATACAGTACAAAAAAATGAAGTTATTAACTTCTTCAGTGATTAGAATTAGTTTCTTTTATTTGCAACTGTTCATAAAATTAAAGTACCCCGGTCGAATCTGATTAAAAGGTCGAAGGTTCGTCGAACCGGTTCGATCCAGTCGAACCTCGAAAGTTCGACCTAAAAATCCAGTTCGACAAAAGTTCGCGACACCCCTAATCACTAGTCATTGAATTCTCCCGGAGTAGCGAAACTTCCCAAGCTTTATTTCAGAACCGAGTCGCGGCGCAGCAGTCGCGATGCCCAATATGGCGCTGCCCCTGTGCGGTCGAGCGAAGCGCATTCAGTGTAGCGTTCGTTCTCGTGCTAGTCCTTCAATCCGCCTTCCTGGCCTGGGGAGACGACGGTTTCTTTTTTATTAAAACTCTTCCCTTCGTTCCGAGCGGTGAGTAACTTGCTCCTCCCTGTCTCGTCTCTCTCTCTCTCTCGTCTCTCTCTCGCTCCCTCCCTCGCCTCGAAACACATCGAAATTGAGTGGTAGGATTTAGCGTCTGAGACGTAGAGTTCGAAACGCAGCATGCAGCGCAACCGGAGCGAGCAAACGAGACGGCAATCTTCTTTGGCAAACCAAATTAACGGCTACATAAAAAAAATAAAAAATCTAGAGAAAATAAACGCATCTTACGTTTTATCTTAACTCATCGATGCACCAGAGCTCCCACCCATGCGCACCCGCCGTAGCCGTGGGTCTTATACGTCGTAGCCGTGTGTCCATTTTCCATTTTAACGTGTGTTCATTTTAAAGTGTGTACATTTTCTATTTTCATGTGTGCTTGTCTAACGCTTGTCCGTCTAACGCGAGTCCGTCTAACGCGTGTCTATACAAAGTTGTCCACGAAGCGTGTTCCCACACACCCCCGTGAATGTTCAACAATGTCTAGCATGTCCAGGCAAGGGCTCAATAACAACGGAAACTGGAACCATTGAATCGAACCTACGTTCACTTTTAGCACTACGGCTCGCCAATACTGAACACCTGCCATTATTAATAAATCAGCTCATCTCGATAATTTAAAGCTCACTTTTCCCAGGTCGATATAGAGTTGTCGGGAACGGCCCCTGCACCGCAGCCAGACACCCGGGGTAGGTCGTCTGTATTGCAAGAAATTGCAAGTATACAGTCGCAGACGATATATAAAAGCCCAGGCGGGCCCGTGACTTCGAAGGCCTCCGGCGCCATCTAACCGCAGAAAGCTGAGCTATCACCGAGGCTCTTATGTGCATGAGCGGCATTTTAGCAGCCATTAACTTTTTGTTGTTACTACTTGGACGGCC
This sequence comes from Ixodes ricinus, assembly GCA_037355805.1. Taxonomy (NCBI): domain Eukaryota; kingdom Metazoa; phylum Arthropoda; class Arachnida; order Ixodida; family Ixodidae; genus Ixodes; species Ixodes ricinus. Next base: position 17,970 of record JAZHYW010067837.1, on the reverse strand, counting down.
AACGATTCAACACTGATTTTGGCGCTGTGTTTAGACAAGTTAGCAATGTTCCAATTTAAAGAAGTCGATACCTCGACGAATTGCAGTGCTCGGTGAAATCAAATATAAGAACCGCTTACCCTCTTCCTTACTTGTTATCAAACGCCCCCAAAGAACGGACCGCTCAACTTGCCTCTCACCCACGCTTGATTTTTTGTCACTGAACGGCTCTAGAATCAGCGTTTAAATTAGCATTAGCTCAGCAACAGGGGTGAAGCGGCCAATAACGACACAAATCTAACAGTCACTAAAGTCCCGATATTGGTTAAGCTTACTTCTGGCAGACAGCGCTGCAAGCCTTCTAAGCCTAGAGTAACTGCACATGTTCCGCTTGCGGAGCAGAGTGTTCGCGTCTCGAGCTCGTCGCTCGCCCTCCCGCGGCAGAAACGGGAAGCGCTCTAGTGAGGGTCCCCCGATTCTCCTGCTCAGCGGGCACGGCGGAACTGCTCGCGATCATGGCTCGCGAAATGTCATTTCCGAATGCAAACAACACTCTTCACTGTCCCAACGTCGGTGCTGCAGCCGGTATGGGATTGTACACTTACTTCGAGAGTTTTAGTATTGCGCATAGAAGCAAACGCAAGCGCTGTCCGTTTCCGTTAGGGTTGCGTGCCCCACGTTGTGCACGCGCATCATCGCCATACGCCATCCAAGACCGCAATTTCTGGCTCCGCGCACGTGAAGTGTGGAACATGCAAAGCTAACGACGCAAACACACAGCGCTTGCGTTCGCTCGTGTACGCAATACTGAAACTCTCACTACTGTTTCACCGACTTCCAACGCCAATGCAACGTGCTGCAGTGAGCAGACGTGCAAGCAGGTAGGCGTTCCTTCGAACTAGAAAGGCTGAGATTGGCAAAACGACGGCGAGCAAATACAAAAGTAAATATATGTTAAAAAAAGTAGTAATTAAAAAAAATCATTTTTTGGGGGGGGGGGGAGGGGGATTTGGTCTGAAGGATATTGGCGGCGACTTTGGAAGTTTTGCCGATTGTCAGAAGTCGCTGCTTTCACAGCACCCTCAATTAATCTAATTTTACATGAATTTCGCACAGTAGCTAGAATGTTGTTATTAATTTTAAACTATATTTTTATAACTTGGTTATTTAAAATGCTGCAATTTGGCACCAGTGATGATAATTAGCACACTTTAGATTGTCATACTTGTTCGCACGTTTGAAATCAGATCATAATTAACTAAATATTTGACAGCTTGAAAAATTGCGTATTAAAATGTTTTAATTATAATATTTATATTATTATTAATACAAATCGCGGCATGTATGCCCCCAATTAACGCCACGATCACAAAAATACGCCATTTAACCATACTAGTCTTTCCTGAAAGGTATCATTTTGTTTTCTTTTTAGCAGATGAAAACCTCTTAATCGTTATCAAGATAGACAAACAGTCAAACAATGGATGCAATATAAACTCTGCTACGTTGCTTAAAAACACGCACATTTCAGCTGCCTGACTTGGATTCTGTCTTTTGAATTTTTCTAGTGAGAACAGCGTTTCTTAATTCAAACGTTTTGTGAACATTTCGTATAAATTGGAGTTATTCTGTTACTGTTGTACTGGAAAAAATGTTGAAGCAATTAATCATCTAAATACCCGAAAACCCATTGAAAGGACCGCAGTTCATTATTTCACATGGCAATTATCTGAGCGAGAAAAGGCAGCAAGAACGCACAAATATCAGCACTGATTTTTTCAACAAATAATAATATTCCATGCTACCTCTAAGGTGTATGAAAGACCCTGTTTTTAAAGGGACAAAAGTTTCCGTGAAATACTTCGGTAACTAATTATTTACGGTGTGAGACACATTTTGAGTTATAAAAGAATCTGAAATTAAGACATATACCGAGAAATTAAATCCAAACTAAAGGTTAGTTTCGGTTTCGCTCAGGAATTAGAACGTGCCTCCTCGCCTAAATATTACGCTAACTACCGTTTTCATTTTCAGGATAAAGAGGTGACCTTCGCTCATAACACCCTAGCTTCCTGGTATTACCAGATATAATTTCTGTCGCTCATTGAAGCCAGTACACTAGACAGGCTCAGCAGTGGCACGCATCTCCGACCCTCACTAAACTTGCCATTTTGGAAAACGAGTGGCGCTACCTATAGTTAGTTGCAGTCGCGAATAGCAATGGTGCTCCCAGGGCGGCCATGCTGGACCCAAGGCCGCATTGCGGGACGCGAGCGTCGCTTCTTCAGGAGTTCCGGAAACGCGGATGGAGTGGCTGTGAGGCTGGCGCGCTGCGGCGCGCGGACCAGAGAGGATATAGTGCGGCGAAACACCGCGCGTGCGCCGTCGTCTCGTCATTTGTCTTCTGTTTTTCTCTGCGCCTTCGATAGAACACTGTAGACGACGAAAACGTCGTCCCTTTGAAAGCCGCAGCTGCGCGTTGATGTCTGGTACGAAGTGCCCGGATGTGCCGGTCGCGTATCACTCCGCGAGCGCCGCAGACGCGAGAAACGCGATCGTCCTTCGTGTCGTCTGCTTCCCAGACTTTGGAAACATGTTTTAAAACATCGCTCGCGTTATAAAACACCATGAGTATACTGTACCCAGTGGCTACATAGAATGTTCAATGGTCAAGGAACCTTCAAGCTTGTTCGATTTTAGTGTAGGGTGTATTTTTTCGCAAACGGAAAGCGAGAAATGTGCTCTGCCCGAAACTCAGTGCCTGCAAGGTCGTTTTCCCTCATGAAGGTTGGATCCAGTTCGGCGCACGTGACCGCTTCTCCGCCAATACGGAGTTGGCGGCACAAGAAAAAGAAACGCGATACTGTGGCTCTGCATGCATGCTGAGCGTATACAGTTCCTGTATCTAAACCAAGCGGTCACCTGGGTTTTTCATGTTGGCCGCCACTGCACCATGTTCGGAAGAGCAAAGCGCAAGCCATTTGGAATGATTCAATTTGGGCACTCTAAGGACTCCATTAAAATCGACGCCGCGTAGCGGCAACACCGAGAAGCTCAAGAGAGGAGGTCATTTCGACTCTGTCGTCTGCTATCGATGCATGGTTCTCGTGGGCAGCATAGAAACAAACATCGCTTCCAGTAATTATTTTTATGCTTCCGCCGTGTCAATCCTACGCACGGAATATAAGGTTTCCACCGTCGAACAATCGCTTTGCTTTTATATGTAGCGCCAATTTTACGCTGCAGTGCAAGAAACGTATGGTTGCTCCGCGTGCTGAGCGACGAAAGCGACCTCCTTTAGCCCGCCATTTTGCTTGACCAGCGCGCCCTCTATTGACGTCACATCTGCCGCCATTGTTCCGGACTATGCTCCGATGCCCGTGCCTTTTGTAGCATAGCATTCATCTACTCGACAAAGCCTTACCGAGAAGAACAAATTCGATGGTGCGAAATGTATGCTGCAGAAGGTACTACTGGCCACGACCTACTGTAATCATGACCTGCCAACAGAATGGCTTCCTATGAAAGATGCTGTCGCCGATGAAGGGCGTTACCTTTCCATTCGGGGCGTTCGGTAATGAATTTTCTGCGACCTAAACTGCCTAAACACGGTTCACAGCCTGTCTAGTGCACGGCCCGCACGGCGCGTGGCTGGTGATATCTGTTTCTCGGGAACGCCTACCGTATTGTGGCGCCAGCATGCTGTAGTAGGAGTATACTTCGTTTCAGTTTAAGTACAGACGCAGCCGATGCCACAAGCGCGAGCATGTTGCCCTGAGCCGTGCTTGCTCTGCACGAGCGCGCGTGCTTGGTATGGACGCTGAAAGCCCGGAGCTCGCTCTTGTAGCTTCTGCTGCGCTCACACTGAAAGTGAAATTGAGTATAGCACGTAGCAGGGTGCATCGCTTTCAGGCTTGCTTGGATCGAAAAAGCGCGTTACTCAGTTACGAAAGCGCAAAAACGTTTTTCAGCCCCAACTGCTCTTGTTACATCGTCGAAAAAAAAAAAAAGGCATTTTCGGTCTATTTATAATAAAAATAAAAATAAATAAATACATTATGTTGGCCGTTGGCGCTTCTATAGTCGAATGCAACCTAAGAACAATCTTTTAGCTCCACCCACAAGCGCATGCGCACTGCGCCCATCTGAAGTGCCTCCGCCGTCGAGAAAGTAGTTCGCTAGCAACGTTGCTTCTTCTTCCTCTAGTAAACGTGTCTTAAACTACTACAATATTTATTTAATTCATTCAGGACGTTTAAATAAGTTAGAATAAGTTTTGTCAACGAAATAGCTGTTTAGTAAAGAAAGAAAGTCATGTCCAATGTACCGTCTTCCCAATTCATTTTCTGTCCAAGATACTGTCTAACATACCGCCTTCTAGCGCCTTCGATTGAGGGAAAGCGGCGAAAACAAAACCAACCTTTCTCTCGCCAAAATTATAAATAACAAAGCACTTATAGTTCCTGCAAATAATAAATATTTAGTGATTTACTTAGTTTTTTGGGCTTTGCGCACGAAATGTGTGCCTTTATTTTGTTGGATGAATAGAAAACAAGAATAATTATACTTTTCGGGTTTTGACAAATCGGCACCCTCCCAAGTCATCGACACCACCACCGCGCCCCGCTGGACTGATAAGCACGGCATTCTCAGCTCACTTCGCGGAAACCACAGCGAATTGAAGCAGCGGTGCCGGTACTATGTTGAGTAGCAACATGGGGCAGAGGCGACAGGAATCCAACAAAGCAGACGACGTCCGGCGTAGCTTCTCACCTCTCAGCAGTGCTAAGCCTCGCGCCCGCTTCGACATTTTCGTTGGCGATAGCGTCGCTGGATTCTCACGTTGTCGCGCAAAAACTGCTGCAAACGCAAGCCGACACCATTCAGATTTCGTGGCGTAACCTCGGGCACGTAAAACACGGTGCAAAAAAGCAGAATAATTGTCACGAGAAACTAGCGTCGCGTTGCTAAGACCAGCAGCCATGTTGAGCTTTTTCTTTTTTCAAAAGGATCGCGATTGGTCCACGGAATCGTGACGTCATGAAAACGATTGGCTGGCGTTTCTCGGCGTAGGAATACATTTTCCTCTGAGAGGCATTTCCGGTTTTTTCTTAGCTTGCAACCTACTATAGTAAGGAATTTGTCACGCGACCACCGACTGACGAGATGCCGCGAGACCCGCGAGGAGAGCAGGTCAGGACCAGATAAGGCCGCCGAGGCCGCCGCGCCTTGCGCTCCTTCCATTGATACGCGGATACCCTATAGACCCTTTCTTCAAGGGCGCCGCCATCTTGAATTGTCGTCACTTCCAGTATGGGTGAAAACAATGTTTTGCCGTCGCCACGCCAATAGAATGCATTGAGGAGAAAAGCGTAAACGTCACCGATTCTGGTTTTCTCTCCCTCTATTTTTTACTATTTGCAGGTTGAAACGTTTTAACATTTTTTCGTCGCCCATACCGGATATGCCTACTTGGCGGTCGGGGGCGAGAGTAAGCGGAAAAGGTCTATAGGAAACACGAAAGCCTTTATGCAGCGCCGCGAGGTCATAGCGTGACGGAACGCTGTGGCCGAGGCCATGTACTATCGTAAACTCCGCGCATACGCCGCGTGGCGGGGTCGCTCTTTCCGCCTGCGAGCACACCCTCGCTTTGTCGTCTGCCTGGCGCAGAGCAGGCGATGTCACAGTGCTGCTCGTCTGAAACCCTCGCCATAGCGAGCTGGTCTCAAACTCATTTTCAACCGACGATTTTTATTGGGGCAGATTGTAGAGTCATTGGGCATTAACCCTCTCTACGATTGTTTTTTTTTGCTTTTTCCGAAAACAGGCGTGCGCAATGCGTTTTGAACAATATGCGTTCGCAAACCACTATGAGCGCAGCAGGTGTGATACAAAAATAGACTGTTATACTCCGTTTCCCCTTAAGTCCGAGCGCAGCGTACGCTACAAAACGACAGAGCCAATCAAATAGCGGCAAAGGTGTAACGTCATGGAGTGCATCACTGGGGGACCCAATAAGGTGCAAAAAGTGCGTTTTGGTCACTGCTTGGTTGACCCTATCGTCCTCGTAGCGTCCGCTGCGCTTAAACCTCAAGTGAAACGGAGTATAACTGCATGTTTGTCCCATAAAATATGTAATCTACCGTGATATTACATCTAGTGCATGGCGATGATTATCCTTAGCCAGCGGAGTCGGGCAATCCAACCGTGGGCACTTCTTACGCGGTGGTTTGCTGAACCGTATTTAGCGAAAATTGCCGAGCGCTGCGGCGTCCTCTGCTCTGTGCCTAGCAGACGACAAAGCGAGGGTGTGCTCGCAGTCGGGAAGAGCGAGCCCGCCAAACGGCGCATGCGCAGAGTTTCGGCCGCCGCTGCCGTGTTATAGATAACAGTGTCCACGATAGTACCACACGGTGCGCGCTGGCACTTTCATCCGAGGGCAGGTAAGGATTAGAGTAGGTCGTGCTACGAGCATAGGAATGGCACGGAGCAGTGGCGGCTGGTACGGTGCCATATGCCGTCACGTGCAAGGCATGTACAGTCGGGGACAAAAGACCCCAGGACGCGCGAGCTGCGACTGAAACGCATCGCTCTGCCATCTGTCGGCGGGTAGCCTGGTTTTGAGATCACACAAAAGCGCATGCGCGTCCTACTGTGCCTGCAAACATGTGTTTTCCTGCTCTCTTGCGGCGCGGCCCTTAACTCGGAATCGGGAGCATGGTACCGTCTCGGAGATAGCGCTTACTGACATGGCACCTACAAAGCAAGGAGTCACGGCAGCTCAACTAAGCGATAAATTCAACTGGTTATAAAGCAAGGTGAGCTGACACGGCGCTGCAATGCCGCAGGCGGTATTTCCAGTTTCGGAATGTGTAGCAGACGCTCGTCAGCCGCAAGCACTATCTCCGAGGCGGTATACCACGCGCCCGATTCCGAGCTAAGGCCGCGCCGCAGAAGTGCGGGAAAACAGACATGTTCGCAGGCAGAGTAGGACGCGCATGCGCTTTTTGTGATCTCGAAACCAGGCGACCCGCCGGGAGATGGCAGAGCAATGCGTTTCAGTCGCAGCTCGCGCGTCCTGGGGACTTTTGTCCCCGACTGTACACCATGTTGGATCAAGGAAAACAGCAACTTACGCTTAGTAGTATTTTCTTCCTGACGAATGCTGCTCAGCGAAGGTTTTCCAGCTGCAATCCTTCACAATCGTATGGAGAGCGCGACACTGGCCACACACAATTTTAATTTATAGCTGGAATCCGTTTTGCTCCCCGGCTCTAACCTCAGATCTTCCTTCCGGGACTTGAGGTGGCCGGGTAATGGATTGAAATTCATCACTGTTACGGCAAGGCGACCACGAGGCATGAAGTGATTGGCCGACAGAACTCGTGATGATCTGATTGGCGGCCTTTCCGGTGAAGCGTGACGGGCAGATTTGACCCTGATTTTGTCGCGTGCAGTTATCAGTGTTTAAACCGAATAGTCCGTTGTCATGCATCATCCTGACAGTGAAAACACGACCAAAGCGACTACCTTCCACTGGGACAGTTCAGACACTCAGCGCGCGTGTAACGTCTTAAACAAGTCCAAAGTTAACGAGAGTGCGAGACATTACACAAACGAAAACAAAACACAGCTAAAATAGATTTGCCAATTTCAAATAAAGTTTTTGTGGATGTAACTTGAGGTGGTGTAGAATCCTTACTTGCGTTTGGTATGAAGCTGAAATAACCTAAAATGCAAAGCCCTAAGTGTGCTACAAACTTGTTCAAGGAACGATGCTCGGATTTTTACAAATCAGGTATAGCAAATCCAAAACTAAATTGGTCAGAAACAAGAAATATGGTTCCTACTATATAGGCGCAGAAGGAAATTTCGCAAGCTCTCAGCTTCGTTCGTAATTTTGAGTATTACATTTTTCTATGTTTTTGGGAAGGGAAGGACGGTGGCCATGCTGGAGAATTCCGTTGGTGAATAGGGAGTGGTGTCTAGGACGCTTTTTGTTGCTATCTTCTTGGGCGTGGAAGCGCGTTCGCATTTATCATATTAAAGGCGTAAATATGAGACGATCTTGTATCGCTCCAAGTCCACAAAGGGAATTACACATTAGTGTGCCTCATCTTGGAGCACGTGAAGGGAACGCTGCACGTGTTTTCTTCTAAACGGAAGTTTTTTTTTTTTTTTAGGGAAATTCTAAGAAATGGGTGCTCACCGAACCCAAACCGCGTCTTTTCCAGAATCGAGGCGTTTCTGGCGGCGCAATGCCGCGCAGATCAAAGTTTAGATATCGATTTGCCAATCTCCCTTTACGGCATGCCGTCAAAACCAAATACAGTGGATGCATCTATGAATATGCGGCTCTCCTTAAATCTATAATAATGTAGGCGCTGCTTATCGATACGGATGGAATTCTGGGGCACGATTCTTCGGGCTCCCGACGTGCAAGAATTTGTGCGCAGGCAAGCGCAGGAATACGATAGCATATGGAAGAAGGCCACATGGGCCGATTGTCCTGTTCCATGGTTTCCTCGGTATTCTAGGCTTCTTAAATGGTCCGTGAGCCGGGAGAATTATGCTGCACTCAAGAGTGGTCGCCAGACTGCCAGAAAGCTATGGGACACGGTCGGCCGTACACCTACTGTTTACTGCCGCTGGAGGTCCGTGTTTCAATGGGGGCTCTCACAAAGATGAATAGGTGCAATGCACACAAGCGCTGACCTTATTTTCACGCAGGGGCTGAGATGAACTGCATCGACAACGGGGCAACCAAAACCGAAACCATGCCCCTCCACTCCATTGGCAGATAGGTCTTTAATGAAACGCGCGCAGCGATGCGTGCAGGAATTTTCGGCAGCAGTCCATTGAAAGACGATAAAGACAGCTACCGAATCGCATCATCAGGCGACGCCAGGCCAGAGTCGTATATAAAGCCCCTTGATAAAGGCGTTTTTTACAAGTACCGCCAACCATTGTTGTGGGAACGCGCAAGACACGTGTCACGTGCGGGTGCTCCGCCGCCATTCGCCTCCAAAGGCCGCTCATTTCAGTGCAGCGCCGCCTTTTGTTTCCAAGGGTCGCTGGAGACATGGGCCTCGCGCACTGGCATGTCTGACGCTAATTGCAAGACAAAATGCAAACACATCGAGGGGCTTTAGTCGTATATTGGGAGAGTCTGGTCAATGGGTGTGGCGACGAAGGTACTGGGGAAGAGAAAAGTGGAGGAGAGGGAGGGGAGCGCTGAAGGAGCGAGAGAGGAAGGAGGGAGCAAAAGGAAACGACCGCCATTTTGATTCAACGCGCTTTCGGTGCAGAGCACTGTTGAGGCTTCGCGTCGTCTGCTACGGGTTGACTTCTTCTCCGCCTGAATAAAGGGTTGCGATCGAACGTCGAGAAAACTTCCATTCGTTAGCATTTTAACCCACCCAGGAATAACACTATAACATTTCCTTGCCAGAGCCGGCGATATCAAAGGAAATAACAAAAATTTGGATGCCGATCTCATGCATTCCACCGGGCGAATGAATGATAATGGCGGCCCTCCCCGCTCAGCCGGGACCAGCCGGGAGTTCACGCGCGTGCGCTCACGCCTTTCATTCTTCGCCGCGGACTGATTGGCTCACTCGGGAGTGGGGTGCTACGGCGGCGAGATCATAAACTGGCCAAACTCTCCCAATATACGGCTCTGCGCCAGGCGGCTCTGACGCCAGGGACACCACCATTATCATCATCAAAGTAGCTACCACAATGACAAAGGACAACCAGGCCTAGCAGACACCCAGGGGGCTCTGGAGGGGCTTGTGGTCCTCCGGGACGGCGACCACCTCCAAGATGAACTTCATGAAGACATTCGTTCTACTCTTCATTTGTATGTTCGGTTTGCTGGAGACTGTATGGTTCATCCATCCCATCATCCTCCAGATGGGGATCCTGACGACAACGTTCATCGGTTCCTGGCTAACCGCGGTGTGGCTCAACGGGAAAGAGAACGCCAAAAACAAGGTTTCGCCGAAAGGTCTGGCGGTTGTGGTGGCCGGTAAGTACATATGCAAAAAACAATGTATATTAGTTGTTATTCAATCTTGTGCGCAGCAAGGACGAGGAAAAAGAAAGAACAGTGCACAACGAGGTGCAACTTTCAGCTGATTTTTATTGAATACGTGTTCCGGTATTTGTAGTCCGCACCATCGTCACAAAAACAAAAAACGACGACAAACAAAACGATACAAATAAAAAAACAAGCATCACAGAGCATCACTGGAAAAAACACTATCCCGTTCTCAGGAAAACCAGTTCCTTCTTCAATAACGCTATCGAAGGCATGGCCACACACCTGTGTCCTAAATAATCAATGTGTTCGGCTTCTACAATCAATCTCGTTGTTAAAGAGAAGGGGGGGGGAGCAACGTTTTTAAGATCAAAATAACTTGCATCTTGTCATTTTTACGTTCTTTATTGTGTCCCGGAGGATAGAGAAAACATCTCCTTCATTAAAAAATGCCGCGATTCCGCTGCATAATCGCAAAGCAAAGGTCGAGCTCTTTCCCCGACCTGCAGCCGCGAGTGGTAGCTGAAGGGACCACGGCGAGAAGATTACGTGACCTCGCTCGGCTCTAGGCTGCAGCATAACGCCCGCTAACGTACGCAAACAGAGGGAGAGGAAGCGTCCCCCGAGAGAGCACACGGGAAGCCTACACGGCACTCCGAATTACGTCACAAGGAGTGCGACCAGGTGTGACCCTGAAGACTGGGAGTGAGTTGAAGGGTGCCAGAAATGCCAATATTTATCTTCTTTTTTTACACAAAACCTAGGACACGCAGGCGAAATCGGTTTTCTGTTCTTTACTTCAGCTGAAGTGTCAGAGGGCAACTTCCACAAATGTTTGACCGAAGTCCGGAAATCGTTGCACCCTCCCTTTAATGTGCTCGCGAAGCCGATCAATTATCGGCTTTGCGAGGTCAGTAACAACATACAAAAACAGAACGGTGGATTTCTTGACTTAAAGTGCAGGACATGCGGTTGTACCCCACTGTGGCATGGATGCGTAAAAATTGGAAAATGCAAGTCAACGTTAACACACGAAATTGTAGAAGCCCAACACATTGATTGTTTAGGAGGCACGTGTGTAGCCATGCCTTCGATTGCGTTATCGGAGAAGGAACTGGTTTTCCTGAGAACGGGATAGTGCTTGTCCCAGTCATGCTCTGGGATGGTTCTTTCTTTGTTTTTGTCGTTTTGTTTGTTGTCCTTTTTTTGTTTTCTGACGATGGTGCAAACTACAAATACTGGAACACGTATTCAATGAAAATCAGTTGAGACTTGCGCCTCGTTTTGTCCTGTTCTTACTCTTGTCCTCGTCCTCGCTGCGCACAAGATTGCATAACATGTCTAACCAACTAGCCTAAACAACCACTCTTTTGATATCAGTTGTGTTGGCGAACGGATCATTCTTTAACAGCAACAACAATGTGACGTGTTGGGCTAGTTGGTTTGATGTGAACATCTTGGGAAGAACCAGCGGCAAAGAAACTTGGACAACAGTAAAGGAACAAACACGACAGGACGGCGCTGATCATTCTTTCGTGACACTGCCGGCTCGCAGATAGGCAACGCTAGGGTGCCTCAATGTCCTTCTGTTTAGGGTGATGCCACCCTTTGTAGTACCTGATGCCGACAGCACGCGCTCATGGGGAAAATACAAAGAAATCGACGAAAACAAAATGTCGCCATAGCACAGTCAGCGCCACAGACGCGTGCAGGGACACGCTCTTTCACGCGCTTCTGAACAAAAAAGGAAAATAAAAGTGTGGGACAAAATGGCCGGATGACTCCACCCTAAGCAAAGCGCACATGAAGGCACCCTAGGCAACGCCCTTTGGTGACGCTCGAGGGTAATACAATGACGCTGAAAGAGTGTATTTGAATGTCTGCTAGCATTGCGTACACGTAACTTGCACGCGACGTCATTCGCGGCCATGCCAGTATTTTATGCGCCGCGAGTGTACGGTTTGCCATCTTAGTTTCACACCGCTGAAGTTGAACCTTCAAAGGCTGACGCCTCAGGCAGCGCCGCAGCAGTAGCTGTCTGTGCACGCTTTTTCCCGTTGTATTTCACTAAGCTGGGGCCCTAAGCTGGACAATTTGCGAAAACGTGCATAGCGCACCATCAAGAGTGCCGCTCTTAGCAGCCTAGTAATGTAAGCTCGTTCTGAGCATGCGCTCTAAACATCGCCTTCATATATGGCGTCCAGTGAATAGCCCCTATAAAGGTGTAACGATTAGCAGTGAGGAGGGAAACTGTACATTGATGACGTAACATGGCGTCCTATAGGTTGCGACAGCGAGTCCGGCTTTCTCGTGGCGTCCAAGTTATCGCAGTACGGCTACCACGTGTTCGGCGGAACTCAGGACCCAAGGAGTGACTTGTCGAAGCACATGCCCCGATTCGAGGTGGACGTGCTTGAGCTACAGCCGGACATGGATGAGTCCGTGAGTGCAGCACTCGCCGTCGTCACCACCAAGCTGAAATCAGAAGGCGAGAGCGTCGTTATGTTCACAAATGTAACCTTTTTTTTTTTCTTTTTTTAAGTACATTGAAGCACATATTTACTATATACATCGTTTCAACTTACCTCCGAACGAGGCGTCTACAGTTCCTTGATACTTCTGTTTACAAGTAACGACATCCATCACAAGTGACAAAGCACACTCATCCTGGAACAAATGGCGTCATTCAGTTCAGTCTTCTGCTGTGCGCCGCCATTCGCTTCCTAAAACCTGCACCTCAACGTTACTAGAACCCCTCAGTTGGGAAACTGCCATAGAGCCTGCTTTAAAAAAGTGGCTCCGATCAGTACTCGAGAACCGAGCTAATGGCGATCGCAACGCCGCCATTTCACCCGCAGCGTCCACTCCGGGAACTGCATGGCTGCACGTCGAGTCGGGCGAGGGCCGGTGGCGCCATCTCGCATGGCCATCTCGCAGTTGCTATGTAAAGCAGCTTTTATGTTTCAACTCGCCTCTAAAGGGTGGCGCTGTTATCGTATTTAGCTCGGTCTCGGTGGGCGCCAGTGGCCCAAGTTTCAAGGGTGGGTTTCCCAACTGAGGGTTTTAGTGACGTTGCCGCACCTTCATACAGTCGGCGCTCCAAATAATGTATCTACTTGTAAAAATCTCTTATCTAGGAACTTTTGTGGTGGCCGCTACGAGCTGACTGGACCAATCAAACAGTGTCGAAACTTCGACGTCATGGGGTTCGTCATGTTTCCTTACGCGATCTATCTTTGCTAAAACAATCATGTACAGTCGCCGCGGGAGTTAATAGCTCCACGCGAGCGCGCGTCTTTTTCCGAGGAACGCTTGACTGGTGGGTTGCGATAGAACTAGAGATGACGTCAGGGCGAGTCTATGCGGAGGGACGGGGAACCGTCTCGATTCAAGGAAACCGTTGTTATCTGCGGGCGGTGAGCGCAGCTGGAATGAAAATAGAAGATGACTTTGCGAAACCATCTCCCATTTTTATTCGAACTACGCACCCCGCACGCGGATGATAACAACGATTCCCTTGAATTGAGACGGCTTCCCCGTGCACTCTGCATGGACTCGCCCTGACGTCATCTCTAGTTCTATCGCAAGCCACCAGTCAAGCGCCCCTCGAAAAAGACGCGCGCTCGCGTGGAGCTATTAACTCCTGCGGCGACTGTACATAAAAAGCCCAGTGGCTTGCTCTTTCGAAGTTGTCTGATCGGTCCCGTTAAAGTCCCTACACAAGAGCTTCCTACGAGTAGCGACATTCTTCGAAGCGCCGACTGCGTGACGGTGCAGGTTTTAGGAAGCGAATGGCGGCACACAGCAGAGGTTTGAACTGAATGCCGCAATTTTGCTCCAGAGAAATGTGCGTTGTCATTTTTATTGGGTGTTGTTACTGGTAAAAGAAGTATCAAGGGGTTTAGATCCCGTCAGCTCGTAGCGTCGGCTGCTTGGGGACTAAAGGCCTGTTCACACATGCAGCGGAGCGCTATTGGCGACTTGCGCGATCAAAAGCGTCGCTCTGTTCGGCCTGCCACGATTGGCCAAACGCTGGCTATGACGTCAGCAAAGGATTTCCCATTGTCTCTGGAAATAAGAGGAATGTGAGAACTTTAATATTGATGGTGTTGGCAGTGTTGCTTTAAGAGCGGAATGATTTCGATCTTCCACCATGCTAATTACAAACACCATCGAACTTGTTGTTCGCGAGGTAATGACGTCACGAGAGGCCACCATAGGAGGGCGCCACCAGAACATCTCGCTGCTAATAAGCATAGCGCTGACCTCGCCCTATACCCCGTTTCCCCTTACGTCCGGACGTAGCGGGTGCTACGAGGTATCTTAGCCAATCCCGTTCTGTGGACGTGGCCGGTCATGCGCTTTTAGCTCGTCGCTGTGCCCATTCTCAAAGGTCACGTGACACTCACACGGCCTCCGATTGGCTCGGATGGCTCGTAACATCCGCTTCGCTTAAACGTAAGATGAAACGGAGTATAGGTGCGTTCTGACAGGAGAGTTCACCAGCTTTGTATCGCACCGTCAAAACTGTTGCTCATGGCGGACGATAAGTAGCTAACAACACGTGAGCAGCGCTACATCAGCGCTTCGCTGCATGGGAAAACCGGCCACGTCCACAGAACGGGATTGGCTAAGATACCTCGTAGCACCCGCTACGTCCGGACGTAAGGGGAAACAGGGTATAGGGCGGAGTCAGCGCTATGCTTATTAGCAGCGAGATGTTCTGGTGGCGCCCTCCTATGGTGGCCTCTCGTGACGTCATTACCTCGCGAACAACAAGTTCGATGGTGTTTGTAATTAGCATGGTGGAAGATCGAAATCATTCCGCTCTTAAAGCAACACTGCCAACACCATCAATATTAAAGTTCTCACATTCCTCTTATTTCAGAGACAATGGGAAATCCTTTGCTGACGTCATAGCCAGCGTTTGGCCAATCGTGGCAGGCCGAACGAGCGACGCTTTCGATCGCGCAAGTCGCCAATAGCGCTCCGCTGCATGTGTGAACAGGCCTTTAGTCCACAAGCAGCCGACGCTACGAGCTGACGGGATCTAAACCCCTTGATACTTCTTTTACCAGTAACAACACCCAATAAAAATGACAACGCACATTTTCTCTGGAGCAAAATTGCGGCATTCAGTTCAAACCTCTGCTGTAGTGCCGCCATTCGCTTCTAAAACCTGCACCGTCACGCAGTCGGCGCTTCGGAGAATGTCGCCACTCGCGGAGAAGCTCTTGTGTAGGGACTTTAGCAGGACCGATGCCAGACAACTTCGAAAGAGCAAGCCACTGGGCTTTTTGCGTGCAGTCGCCGCGGAGTTAATAGCTCCACGCAGGCACGCGCGTCTTTTTCCGAGGGCGCTTGACTGGTGGCTCGCGATAGAACTAGAGATGACGTCAGGGCGAGTCCGAAAATGCAGAGTGCAGGGGAAGCCGTCTCAATTCAAGGGAATCGTTGTTATCATCCGCGTGCGGGAGTGCGTAGTTCGAATAAAAATGGGAGATGGTTTCATAAAGTCATCTTCTATTTTCATTCCAGCTGCGCTCACCGCCCGCAGATAACAACGGTTTCCGCCGAGATCGAGGACGGCTTCCCCCGTCCCTCTCGCATAGACTCGCCCTGACGTCATCCTCTGGATTCACAACGCGACGCCCGCCAGTCAAGCGTTCCTCGGCAAAGACTGCGCGCTCGCAGTGGAGCTATAACTCCCGCGGCGACTGGCCACATGTTCTTTAGCAAAGATAGATCGCGTAAGGAAACGCGTGACAGACCCGCTGACGTCGAAGTTTCGACACTGTTTGATTGGGTCCAGTCAGCTCGTGGCGGCCACCACAAAAGTTCCCTGAGATGAAGAGATTTTTTACAAGTAGATACATTATTTGGAGCGCCGACTGTATGAAGGTGCGGCAACGTTACTAAAACCCTCAGTTGGGAAACTCACCCTTGAAACCTGGGCCACTGGCGTCCACCGAGACCGAGCTAAATACGATAACAGCGCCACCCTTTAGCGGCGAGTTGAAACATAAAAGCTGCTTTACATAGCAACTGCGAGATGGCCCTGCGAGATGGCGCCACCGGCCCTCGCCCGACTCGACGTGCAGCCATGCAGTTCCCGGAGTGGACGCTGCGGGAGAAATGGCGGCGTTGCGATCGCCATTAGCTCGGTTCTCGAGTACTGATCGGAGCCACTTTTTTAAAGCAGGCTCTATGGCGGTTTCCCAACTGAGGGTTCTAGTAACGTTGAGGTGCAGGTTTTAGGAAGCGAATGGCGGCGCACGGCAGAAGACTGAACTGAATGACGCCATTTGTTCCAGGATGAGTGTGCTTTGTCACTTGTGATGGATGTCGTTACTTGTAAACAGAAGTATCAAGGAACTGCCAGACGCCACGTTGCGAAGTGAAAGTTGAAACGATGTATATAGCCAAATATGTGCTTCAATGTACTTAAAAAAGAAAAAAAAAGGTTACATTTGTGAACATATGCGACGCTCTCGCCTTCTGATTTCCAGCTTGGTGGTGACGACGGCGTCCCGCTCCCAGACCATCCGAGACTTAATAATGCTACGTCCCTGCTCGACAAGTCCGCAGGTCTAGTATAGTACCCGGATGTGCTTCGCTGCCGATAACGGACGCCTGCTCGCTGTCGCAACCTACTAAGGACGCCATGTTATCAATGTGCAATTTCCTGCCTCACTGCTAATCGATTACGCATAGAATGGCGCCATATATGGGGGCGGTGACCCAAAGCGCATGGGAACAACTACATGCAAGGCTGCTAAACAGCACTCTTAAATGAACTGCGCTATACACATTTTCACAAATTGTCAACTTAAGACCCCGAAGCAAATATGCAACGAATTCCTGCTGCGGCGCTGCACACAGACGTCAGCCTTGAAGAGTTGACTTCAACGTGAAACTAAGATGGCAAACCGCCACTCGCGGCGCATAAAAATCCTGGCATGTACGAATTGACGTCGCGTGCGGCCACGCAATGCTTGCTTGGGCATCTCTTTCAACATCGTATTACCGAGCGTCGCAAAGGGCGTTGCCTAAGTGCCCCCTTCGTATTGCGCTTTGCTGGGGCACTGTGCTCGCGAGCGCGTGAAGGGCGTGTCCCTGCGCGTCTGTGGCGCTGACTGTATGGCGGCGACAATTTTCGTCGATTTCTTGTATTACAGTATAATCGGCATCAGCCGCACAAGGTGGCATCACCACAAACAGGACATTGAACGCCTAGCATTGCTATCTGCAGGCCGGCGGTGTCCTGGCGGTATCAGCCTGTCGATGTTCATTCCTTTACTGTTGTCCCTTTAACGCGGATTCTCCCAAGATGTTGACATCAAACCAACTAGTCCCGGCGCACGTCGCATTGTTGTTGCTGTTAAGTCCGTTCGCCAACATAACTGATAATCAAGAGTGGTGAACGTATGCAATACTGGCGAAGAGACAAGTAAGGAGCAGGACAAGCAGCGAAATCACAACTGGTATACGTGTTCAATATTTGTAGTTTGCGCCATCGTCAGAAAACAAGGGCAACGGAAACAAGACGACAAAAACAAAGAAGAACCATCCCAGAACTTGATGAGACAACCACTGTCCCTATTTGAATCCGACAACGCAGCGTAATGCCTCCCAAATGTGTTGGAGCTCTATAATTTCGTGTGTTAACACTTGACACCTTTCAATTTTTACATCACATCACAGCCATGTCTAACTTAAGTCAAAAATATTTTTGTATATTATGACCTCGCAGAACCGATAATTGATCGGCTTCTGGCAGGAGGATTGTTGGGCTTCGACAATGAAGTACCCTCACTTCAGCTGAAATAAATAACGAAGGCCGATTTCACCTTCAAATTATTCTAGAGTACATGTAAGAAGGTATATTGGCATTTCCTGGCACCTTTGCACTCCCAGTCTTCAGAGTCACACCTGTCCGCACCTTCATT
>JAZHYW010067836.1:0-18609 GCA_037355805.1 Ixodes ricinus | reverse complement strand
CAAGACCACGAGACTGAAAGACGCAAAAAAATGACGCTCAGGTTCAGATGTTGAGTTTGGTAGACCGAAAAGTGAGGACTGGTGCGGGAGTCATAGTGAAAAAACTGCCGAGGATTAACTGAATTGACTCACGGCAATAAATGATAGATGAGTATACGAATCCAGTGATAAATGCAACGAATGGCCAGGCAAAGATTCTGGAAGTCTGTGGATAGCTTTACTGCACTATAGATTAAACAATGATACGAGTGTCACAATAAAAAATTACGGCTTTTTTTTTATTGCAAGAAATCGACTATAGGCATACGCCAACGCTCATCCCTCCTGACCAAAGGAAACAGCGCTAGAGGATCGCAACCAGATGTCAGAAGTTTCAGCCCGATCCGATACCTTATTCGAAATTTACAAGTTGATTTTCTGAAAAGTTCAGTGGGATAAGGCGGCCGACGGGGATTTTCGAGCACATGGGGCTCTATGGCAACGAGAAACCGACAATGGTCAAGAAATGGGCTCCATTTTCCCGTTGAAACCTTCAAGAAACTCACTTATAGCTTTTGAAAGAATTGTCGATTCGGATGAAGCTTTGGCATCTGGAATTTGATGACCTAGCTGCTACCGATGGGCGGAGCGATGCAGGTGGTCAACCGTTCTATTTTTACGATAGAGAAAGTAACCCTGTAAATATTTTTTGGTGACATCCACGATACCAGTTACAACTTAGTGATTTATGCGCGCAAGTAGCGGTGTGCATAAAATGAAAGATGCAAACGGGTAGAGTTTGCAGTTGTATAAGATATAGTGTAGCACGCATCATAGTACGCTGATTAAGATTGAAACAGCCCTACATTTTACACTAGCGTTGAGCGTGTCGAGAGTTAAGGGTGCATCAAGAAAGCTAAAGCTAGTACACATATACTGCTCAGGCCGTAATGTTTGAATACTCATGAGCACTCTATTGCCCTCAGAGTTGGTGTAAGCCAGTTCTACTGGTTGCTTGCAACAGAAAGAAGGAAACCTTTTAACTCTGGGTTGATAGAAAAACTCCACCTGTCCAATCATCTCGGCACCGATTATGAGTATTCGCTGCCTGCCGACGGTCGCGTGCTTAGAGTGAAATGCTTCCCACGTGATCTTCATACGATCGCAATTGTACTTGACAAACGGCAATGTTTACTCAGGCAAGCGGTCGCATGCGGAAAGCAATCTTTTCTGTTGATTGTGGCACACGTCGGCAAGTTGCATAGGTTTACAATCCGCGAAATAGAATTCTCCTGGTTACCTTGGTCTCTAATGCATGTAGCACGCGAAAGAGCACGAAATGGATCGCAGTGGGAAACGAATACAACAATGATAAACAAGTGTGTAATCACGCGAAAACTGAGCATTGCACGTATACCAGAAGGTAAGCTTTGTTTCACTAAATACATTACCAGTAAAGTATCTGGTTTTATCGTCGCGCGCAAAGCGGTAATCATAGCAAGTGCAAGCATAATGCCCTGAACTCGCGCTTCCAGTGAACAAGCGGCACCATCCAAGAATATTTCAGCTCGCTTTTATACCTCATTGGTGCGCTCAAACCTTTGAAAACACAATTATAATCCAATTCTAGTATTTCAATTATTTTTATTAAGTGCCTTTTGTCTTTTTCGTTATCGTGTCTTTTCTTAGTTATATAATATTTTTCCAGAAGTCCGACATCTATAGTGTTCATCACAAGTGACCGCATAATCAAAGATGTAGACAAAAAAAAAAAGAACGCGATTACGCAAACACACATTAAAAATTGCAATGTAACGGCGCATTCAAAATGGCTCGTCGTTTTTCAGGAGCAGCAGTTTCATGGGGCGACATTGTCACCGTTGAAGATTATAAAAAGTGCAGTACAACTGTTAGCTCAGGATCTTTAACGTGCATACGTATGTGGCACGCGATCGCACGACGTGTAGGATGCGAGATGGCGCTGAACCCTGGAGTCCTGCTAAAGCCCCTTGATAAAGGCGTTTTTTACAAGTACCTCCAACCATTGTTGTGGAAACGCGCAAGACACGTGCCACGAGCGGGTGCTCCGCCGCCATTCGCTTTCAAGGGTCAGTCATTTTAGTGCTGGGCCGCCATTTGCCTCCAAGGGCCGCTCGAGAGACGGGCCTCGTGCACTGGCACATGTGAGGTTACTTGAAAGACCGACGCAAACACATCGAGGGGATTTAGTCCCTACAGGTTCTGCAGCGTGAGCTCCGTGCTTTGAACGGAGCTCGCGCTCGCACATTTCTCCACGTGCTCTGATCTGCGGTGCCACCACACACTCGGCCAACGATCCCCCACCGCACTTGGTTTAGCTTGTGAGCTAAATGAGCTACGCTTAGAGTATCGGCACTTTTCCCCCAGATATTGTTGTGGGAGCCGCCATCTTGGTGGTTAGTAACAAATCAAATGCAACTGCCGATCGTCATGATTCAAAAGTGCGGTGTCAGGAAGCTCACGTAATATTGCTTTGCTTTGTCGCGAACTGTTTAAACATTTGTGGAGGACGGAAAAGCGTTTCCTGCGATTTCAGATAAAGCTTCAGATAACTGACAACCATCATTTTAAACACCAAGATGTGTATGAAGCGTAGCTTATTTAGTGCCTCTAGTTTAGCCCGACCGCATAGGCACAGAAAGAGAACGAACAGCTTAACCTCACGCTCTTGGCGCTGCTTCAGAGGCTCCATCAGCCCGTAGCGTTGGCTGCGCTCAGAACTAAGGTGAAGCAAAGCAAATATTCAGATCTTAGGGTTTCACAAGTCAAACAAACAAAAATCACTTAACACGCCCAAATAAAAACAAAAAAAGATATTGCGGGTTTATTTTGACTAACTGGAGATCATTTGACGTGCAACCGAAATCTCAGATTGGCCTCCGGCCGATATTTAAACCCGACAAATATGGATTCATGAGCCAGCGCGTTGGCTCAGAGACACTGAGACGATTTAATGTTTTAATGCGTAATAGTATTCTTTTGATACTTCACGCACTTTTCGCCTATGTATCTATCTATCTATCTATCTATCTGGCTATCTAACCTCTTACGCCGCGGGTCGATAAATAAATAAAAAAGACCGGCGCCGGCTGGGATTCGAACCGTTGACCCTTTGATCAGCAGGCAGACGCGCTAACCACAGAGCTATGAAGGCAGTCATTCAACGCACTCTAAACGGTTGTTTATATCTTTACCATAGGACGCGCTTACAGCGCTGTCACAGCTACCGGTGCGCGCGCGCATGCGCGAGGGCTCATTCCGCTCTCGTGAGGCTGAGCACGGCCGCTAGCTCACCCTCTCCCGCGCTCGGGAGAGGGTGATGTAGCGGCCGTGCTCAGCCTCATGGAGCGGAATGAGCCCTCGTGCATGGAACGCGTGCGCACCGGTAGCTGTGACAGCGCTGTAAAGCGCGTCCTATGGTAAGATATAAACAACCGTTTAGAGTACCGTTGGTTGAGTCTAGCTGAGACTCCAGAAAGTCTGGTCGGTACCATTTTGAGTGTTTGTGCGTATGGCGCGTGCTTTGCTCGCCTTCCTAAGTGACACAAACGCACGTGCTGGGCTGCGGAGATCGTGCGCAGGGCTGTGAAAGTGTGAACAAATTTAGAATCGCCTCAAGAGTGGGCTGGCGTATCTAGAGTGTGCCGGCCACCTGACGAACGCGCATAACTCCGCACCGTTTGATGCTATTCGCATTAACGTAGATAATCATTCCCAAAGGATGGGTTCTGCTGATTTTTTGTTTTGTTTTAATATCATTGCCACTTAAGAGCCACCGAGGTGGTTTTTGAAACAAAATATAGCCAAACCATTCCGACAAGCATAGTTTGATTGCGAAAATGATTTTTGCAAGTGATAAAAACACTAAAATGTTTTCGCATCCGTGGCGGAATCTGAAATGGCAGAATGCATTTCATGGCGCCCATTTTATTTGGATCGCGTCGGGCATGTGTACCGAGGCACAGTAGAACGCGCGCAAAAGTAGCTGTGGTGCACCCGCAGCCTCGCGCTTGTTGTTCTGACATCTCTGGCTCGCTCACTGCGGGCATCCAGGCATCTGACACCCTGACATCTGGCGCTTTTTCTGTCTTTCACGTGGCGTTCCAAGCGGCACACGACGGAAAATGCGCATCAAGCTGTTCTTGAACACGTGTCGCCATCTGTATTTTATCTTAAGAAACTACAACTCGCCGTAACTGAATGGGAAAAGTTTGAGGTCTTATAACATTCTTAACGTGTAATATATCAACATGGAAGTTCTGGAAAATGTAATATCGAAGGATGCTTCATAATTTAATGTCTCGTTATTTTGATTAGTTGACGTGATTCCGTTTTTATAGCGCCATAAAATATTACCATTTTAAACTTTATTTTTTATTTTAAAATATACATTATGTGTACAGTTTGTTGCTTATTTTTTAAAGTTATTACATCCAACCGAACGCTCACGTAAAATATCGTGGACGATGGGACGCTACAACTCGAGAAATATTTTTTTCAATATTAGAGACTGTGGTCTATTAAAAGCTGAATAATTAACTAACAACTAAAAATAACCGTAATATCGAGACATTAAAGTATTGTTGAAAAGCAGCTCTTTGTTTTGACATTTACTTTATAATTGTAAGATACATAGAAAGAAAGTTATAAGCCATCGAAAAAACACCAAAACGTCATGCACGGTGGGGTTGCACCATCAGCAGCGTCGGTAAGTGAGACTATACAAATGCGGGAAGGCAATTCCAGTCGACGGAGGTCAGGGGTAGGAAGGAGGCATAAAAGGTGGAGGTGATGCAGTAGGGGATTCCTACTTTTAGTGGATGATCGGTGCGCGGCGATATGTATGACGGTTCTGAAAATAATGAGGTTCGAAGTGCTGGGTTAGGGTGATAAATCTTGTGAAATAAGCAGAGGCGAGCTATTTTTCTATGAAAGGAGAGGTTGGGCAAATATAGAGACGATTTCATGGAGGTGACGCTGGCTGTACGGCGATAGTTAGAAAGTATAAAACGTGCGGAGCGATTTTAAATGGATTCAATGGATAATGCTAGGGATGCGCCAGGGTTCCAGATAGAGCCTGCAGATTCAGATTTGGTGCGCACTAAAGTTTTATAGAAGAGAAGTTTAAGTGAAACAGGGGCAAGGAAAAAGTCTCTTCTGAGATAGCCTAATGAGCGATTAGCGTTCTTAGCGATATACTCGACATGGATGTTCCAGGAGAGATCGTTAGTTATATGAACACCGAGATATAGGTTGACACAGAAAGCAAAATGGAGTTATTAATGCAGTAGGAGGGACAAGTGTTATTTTTACGGGGCACTCTCATGGATCTACATTTAAAGGTGTTAAGTTCCACAAGCCAATTATCGCACCAGCGGGTAACGTTGTTAATATCGGTCTGAAGAGCAGATATGTCCGAGTCGTTAATGATTTCCTTGTAAATTACGCAGTCATCAGCGAATAGGCTAATAGAAGAGGATACATGCGTGGGAAGATCGTTAATATATATAAGAAATAAAAGTGGACCTAGTACGGAACCTTGTGGGACACCGGACTTGACACGTGAGGTTGAAGAATTAGTTCCGTTAGCGTGAAAAAATTGGTAACGGTCTGATAGAAACGGTTCTATCCAAGCGATTATATTAAGAACTATGTTAAGTTTACGGAATTTATGAACAAGCAGCGCGTGAGGAACCTTTTCGAAAGCTTTTGAGAAATCAAGAAATATGCAGTCATTCCTTAAACCCCGGTCAATTGTTACGTGAAGGATGCATGAGTAAAGGTTAGGAGTTGAGTTTCACATGAATAAAACCTTCGAAATCCATGTTGCGCTAAGTTAAAAAAGGAGTTTGAGTCTAGAAAATTGAAAATGTTAGTATAAATGATGTGCTCAATGATTTTACAAGGAAGGCTCGTTAAAGAAATGGGACGAAAGTTTAAACGGTTATGCTTATCGCCCCCTTTGTGGAGAGGGATCACCTTTCCCACCTTCCAATCTTTTGGTAATTCTCCTTGTTCAAGTGATTGCGAAAATAATTTAGATAAGATAACGCATGAGTACCTATTAGTGTTATTAAAAAACTTAGCATTAATATTATCAATGCCTGCTGTCGTATTGGTTTTAAAGTTCTCGATAATGTTAGATATACCTTCACAGTCCTTGATACCAGGAAATATGGGCAAAAAATCATAAGTTCTAAATATCGGACAATCTGAGGCATGAAAAAGATCCAACAAACACATCATTTAACACAAAAGAACTACAGTTCACTGGGCACCTCTTCTCCATGGGTGTCCCTAAGTACTATGCAAGGACTAGTAGGAGGGTTAATAACTTACCAAAATTGACGCGGATTGTTTAGTAACATTGACGGCAGCATACTCTTAAAGTAATGTAATTTTGCCTCTTCAACTGCTTTCTTATATACGTTAGCTGCAACATGGTAGGCTTCCCAGCGTTGTACATTGTCCGATAGCGTTGCAGCGCTAAATAATCGTTTCCTTTTATTTGATAGGGCGTTGGAGTTGCGAATATCGCAACTCCAACGCCCTACAGGTGGCGGGGCGGTAGTTCCAAGATGGCGGAAGAGACGGGGATAGATTCTCCTGGGTTTCCCGTGCGCCTGCTCGCTGACGCTGGTCAGTGCGCTAAAAATGATTTATTTGTCTGCTAACGCGAAATGGTTAGGGCAGGATCATATAACAGGTGACGGAGATGTTGATGCGCGTTAGCAAAACGAGCATGCTGATATTTAAAAGTTGCAGAAACCTCGACATGCGAAGCTTTTTAAAGGGTGTGCGCGTTTCGCGCACCGGCCACGTCACTCTTTGTGGCAGAATATTTGTTAGGGATAATCAAGATATCGTGTTTGCGCTTTGCCTGTCCATTAGTGCTCTCAAAAGTGAGCCTCGCACGGTGACCGTCAACCTTCGGAGGAGCAGCGTTCACAGTATTGATGTTTTCTTGTCATAGGCTCCCAACTCGCTGCTCACCGTCTCGGTTTTAGTGTATTCCAACACGTGATCAAACCGCTGCGTGCTTACTGATAGCAAGTTTGTTACCGCAAGCTGCCGTGCGGTGTAGCATTGCAACTGAAGCTTGCGCTGAGCCTTTGAAGCACAATTTTCAGCGCGTGCCAGGAGCGTTGCCATGCTCTCGGTAGCCAATGGTAGCCTACGGTAACGCTATGCTAAAACTACCTATTACCATAATCGGTGTGTTTAGGGGTTTTATTTAATGCTCTACCAAAATGGATATTTTAATATACCGTTTTTTCTTTCTTTTGTAGCGTGTTATTTTCAACGTTGCGGACCCTCTCGCCAAAACTGCCCATTCTAAGCTCTCGTCACGAACGACTGGCTAACATAGACGCGCTTAAAATGCGTCGCGCATTTCTTTATTTACTTTGTAATTACCGGAAAGTAAGTACGCGTATTCTATCCTATAAAAGTGCTTGGAATAAATGGTCATGTTCCTACGGCCTTAAAACGCAAACCCATTCCCGACGTGTATTGCTCGACATATTGTTGCGCGACCAGTTTTCTCCTACTTAGGGCAAATAATGGACTTCTCGTAGACCGTACGATACAGCTCTACATTTCAAGCGGGAGCGTTTGCCGTAACGTTGAGCACGAGATCGAGCTGGCGGTCACGCACAAGACCAGGAATCCGCAGCATATGCGATATACGAAAAGTCCCTAATGAAATTAGACATCCCGGTCCTTCGTGCGACGCTGTTGCAAGGCGGAGCAAAAATTCCTATTTTTCCGCACTCAATTTTTCCGTTACAACTGCTTCACGCATCAAGGCCGACAGCCCCTGCCACCTTTTCCGCGCCGCCACCGCCGCTGCCGTCCCCGTTCCTCTAGTTCTCCGCTCGTCCGCGGGAGGGCGAGCGGCGGGCTAGAGTTGCGAAGAAGGTACCACGTGAAGGGGAACATGTGCGTTCATGGGTGACGTAACTTGTTCTTTATATAAACACCAGTTATCATCAACTGAGTGCTCAGCAAAACAACCTATGTAGACCTTTAGAAAAAGACAAAGTTCATTGTTGATATAATCAAAATCAGCCCTAGCATAGTCAACAATTTTTTGACTGGCCTGTCACCTTTATCATAGCTTGTGTACGTCGTAAGCAAGTGTCCATATGTATAAAAATAGTTTATTTCCCTAGGTCAATATTGTGAAATGCTACTACGAGTAATTTAGCAGGGCTGATAATTAAAGAAATTTCCTACTCTGCCTAGGTCGCACTGTCGAAATATTTCTCAAATACTTACTTAATTACAACAAAGAAAAAAAACAGGCCGAGACAATATTATTAGTTTTTATAAATTATCTGGGTCACTGTACGAGACTTCATTAGTCTGCGAAATTTACTAAAAGTTGACTGTTCACGAAAACAAAACAGTCAGAGTAACCTCACGAGTTCATCTGTTCCTCCCGATTTAGCACGTTGCTAATCTAGCTGTCAACCTGCTTCTTCATATTCATGTAATAGCCTCTTCATCGGTTTATTTTTCTGGAAACTAGTGTCATCAAGTACGGCCGTAGACGATGGTATAGTCTTCCTGTACAGAGTGTTCAGTTGTTTCGCCGCCCGACCATGATCAGATTCATCAAAGGTGTTCGTAAAAAGCCTGCAATTTAGGCTCGAAACCGCGCAATAGACCATTTGCTATATTACCCAAGCATCAAGGAGAATGCAGGGATTGGTGTTCCACGCGCCACACGCGCACGCCTTCCCCGTATAAAAGATTCGAAGTAAATAACCAAAACGAAGAGTTGACGAACGCGCGTGCAAGATGGCATTTGTTTTAGGTATTTGCTTTAGAAAAGTTACTACTGCTGAGGCCAGCACGTGCGGCGCGTGGAACACCAATCCCTGCATCCCCCTTGATGCTTGAGTAATACAGCAATAGGTCTATCAATGTGTATGCGCCAGCACAACCGGCGTTTTTGAATTCTTTCTTTCTTTCGTTCGTCGGACACCTTTTTCTTTTCTCGAGCGGCAGCAGTTTTTTTTAATGCGAATAGCATTCTTTGGATACTTCACGCACTTTTCGTCTATGTATCTATCTATCTATCTATCTATCTGGCTATCTAACCTCTTACGCCGCGGGTCGATAAATAAATAAAAAAGACCGGCGCCGGCTGGGATTCGAACCGTTGACCCTTTGATCAGCAGGCAGACGCGCTAACCACAGAGATATGAAGGCAGTCATTCACCGCACTCTAAACATTTGTTTATATCTTTACCATAGGACGCGCTTTGCAGCGCTGTCACAGCTACCGGTGGCGCGCGTTCCATGCACGAGGGCTAGCTCACCCTCTCCCGCGCTCACCCTCTCCCTCTAGCTCACCCTCTCCCGCGCTCGGGGAGACCTCTAGCTCAGCCTCACGAGAGCGGAATGAGCCCTCGTGTATGGAACGCGCGCGCACCGGTAGCTGTGACAGCGCTGTAAGCGCGTCCTATGGTAAAGATATAAACAACCGTTTAGAGTACCGTTGGTTGAGACTAGCTGAGACGCCAGAAAGTCTGGTCGGTACCATTTTGAGTGTTTGTGCGTATGGCGCGTGCTTTGCTCGCCTTCCTAAGTGACACAAACGCACGTGCTGGGCTGCGGAGATCGTGCGCAGGGCTGTGAAAGTGTCAACAAATTTAGAATCGCCTCAAGAGTGGGCTGGCGTATCTAGAGTGTGCCGGCCACCTGACGAACGCGCATAACTCCGCACCGTTTGATGCTATTCGCATTAACGTAGATAATCATTCCCAAAGGATGGGTTCTGCTGATTTTTTGTTCTTTGAGACTTTAAGTGCGTCGTCGATTCTGATATAGATGTACAAGGGCGTGGGCGAGGCTGATCTACATGGAACGTCAGGGAACTTAAAGGCCTTATTCAGGCTTTGAGCTAGGGGATGCCTGGCAGGTTTTGCACCGTGTGAATATACGTAGTCTGGTCGCGGCACTTCTAGCCGCCTCAGGCAGTTTATTTTACCGCCGAATTTCCTTTCACGGTAACCCAATCCGAGATCCTGCCTCTCCCGCCGGGCGCACTGTACAGTACAGGTCTGCACGGCCGTTGTTTAAAAGCTCGGCCCGGCCCAGCCCGCTGTTACTTTGGCCCGGGCCCGCCCCGCAGCCCGCTGTCGATGTCCAACAGCCGGCCCGGCCCGGCCCGAGACTTTAACTTCCACGGGCACGCTCAGGTTCGTTTCATTTTCACCAGTATCAAGCTGAGTTTACGCTGAATGGCAGGTTCGCCTGCCACTACTGCACATATTTATTACAGTGTACTTGAAAGTCAGCATCATTCTTTATTGTCGCACATATATTTATATTCCAACTAAATACGCAATACATGTTTACCGTAAAATATAAGCACACTAAAAGACACATGAAAAACACTCCTTGACGTGCCTTTTGAATTCAAATAAATTATATTATACAAAAAAAAACTAAACTTCCTTTTCGCGAAACGAAGTGCAATATTGAATGAATATGGATAGGAGAAGTCTACTTAAAAGTATACCAAGCTATGCAGTTACTGAGACAAATAAGCACATGTGAAGCCATTTGAAATGCATGGCGAAACTCCGTCGACGAGGAAAATGTGAGACAGTTTTAACACGACAAACTAAATAACAATACAAAAGATCGAGGTACACCTAAGCATTCCTTATGAGTTGTGAATGCGAAAGCATGCAAGCCGCTCGTCCGCTCCCTTTGTCGTCTGCTGCGTACTTTTCGCCGCCGGTCAGCGCGAGTGCTCTCCTGGGCATGGTGACCTTGGACGCTCCGTGCCCAGGGGAGCAACGGCGCGCTGATGGACACGCAGCGCCGTGGGGTGAGCGGTCGTGGAAACTGACGAGCGTAGCGGCCAATGGGAGCCCCGTTGACGCGCATCAGCCAATGGAACCGAAGGATTGGGGAAACCATGTGCCGTTTTCGCGCTTCAAACTGATGACGTCAGCTCGCTCCATGAGACAGTTAATGCTTTCGCATTAATAATGCGCTCAACCAGTCGGTGGTGGAACCCTCGGCGAGATCTGTATTCGGGCACTTTCAAACAAAATATGGCTTTAAAATAAAAATGTACTCCTATGAAATAGACACAAAATATTTTCCAAGACTCTGCTACCTCCATATTAATACAGAGTAGAGCGAGGGTTCTTAGGGGTTCTTGTGTAAAAATAGAAGATTATTCACCATATCTGGCTTTAGACTGGTTCTTCTTTCCTGGATGAGATAGCCAGCAGCACTGAGGTTCCTCTCACTGGGAGCGTCCGTGGCGGGCACACAAAGTAGCTGCTTGGCGAGTCAAGGTAGTCCTGGAAACTCACTCTGATGGCGCCTCCAAAAGTGCTGAAGTTCGCTCTTGCCGACGTTTGGAAATTCTGCTTTTAAATATGGCTGAAGCTCATCAGATCTTTCAGTAAATGAAGTTGATTGCCGCACATCTTACCATTCAAAAGAGTCGTCCGACGTCGTCTTTACTTGCTTCGTTTCTTAAGGTCCTGTGAGCTCTGAATCTCGGCTCACGCAAGCCGAATCTGATTCCAATTGGTGCCTGAAGTTTTCGAGGACTTCATAGTGATCACTGCCAAAAAGCATGCGAAGCTGACGAAACCGGGGTCAAATATATGTAGAAATCGTGTGAATGTCGTGAGCTGTAAACTTTACTTCAAGGAATTCTGCCACTCGCTTCTTGATCCGTGTGAGCTTATCGTCACGGTGGCATGATGCGCTCAAGTGCCTTTTCAGCTTGCACAAGTGCAATATGAACAACGCCAATGCTGGAACCGCCTCCCTTTCCATCACATTGCTGGCATCCTTGAATGACTGAAGAAAATCAATCAGCAGCTTCATATCAATATTGCTGATCCTTTCCATCAGGAGGCTACCTCGTTCGTCCAGCACTGGTTTGATGCTCTCGTACTGGTCATGGACCGATTTCAGCATGGCTAGTTTCGAATTCGTCTCAACGTCTTGATTAACGGCCTTTTGCAGGTGATTCAGAAGGCCCACTTGCTTCAAGAAGGTCACGACAGCCTTTGTTCTTTCGATTAAATCCTTCAGATTTGGCACTTCATTTGCCATAAACTCCGAATTGAACACGTGGCAAATCACAGTGTTCTACAAGTGAGCTGCGCAGCTTAGTCGTGTGAACGACTGTAACGCGGTAACAATGTTGGCGCCTTGGTCTGTCACGAACATGATGAATCTGCGGTGCAGTTCTCTCGTGGTGTTTTCGCCGATTCTTTCGTTAGGAAAGTCACAAGTGGACATGACTTTGCTTTGAATGTTAAAATTATTATCTATGACGTGAATTGTCAGCGTGGTATGAGCAACGTTCCTGAAGTCCTCGGTCTACATGTCAGTGGTTGCTGCACATTTGCTCCCTTTCATTGCAAGTTCCAATTCCGACCTCATTGCGTCTCGGAGGTTGTCCGCGACTTCGGCCATATGCCTTGAAATTGTTGTAGCGTCAGGGAGGATAGTCGCAACGTCAACACTCCCGAAGTTGGCGGCAATTTCGATTTGCGCCTGACACACTTTTCGAAAGCCGGTTCCACCTGTGTCAAAAGGACGTATAGCTTTTCGGCGCACAGGCAAACACATGCCGTGATTACTTCGCTTCGGCTTTTTGAGGATAGGTGGGATGCCTTTACCTAGAGAAAGGATGGGTGCTGTAGGCTGGACGGGTTTGCACCGGTGCCGGCTAGGGTGCGATGTGTGCCGGTCTTGCCGCCGCTGTACGTCAGAAATCCTTTGCACACATTACATTGGACGAATCTATGTGGTTCCGATGATGCTGCATCCACCACCATAGAGACTGTCTTCGACACATTGCTCTTCTCTTCTCGCTGGTTTTGCTCGAAATTTTTTTTCTAGAATATCTGACGTGCTTCGATTTACTGCGATTCAATGAATAGCCCAGAGAGCAGACGACGAGTCATTTTTTGAGCGACAAGAAGGGAAACTTTCTCGAGCTGCTTCAGCTTGTTGCAAAAAGTAATGTCATGTGCTAAAAAAAAAAAAAAAACTGGAGAGTGGCCTTGCCAATGCGAAGTATACGCACCACTCGATTCTGGACGAGATATTTTCTGACATGTCAGACCTGACTTGCTTCCCACTAATGCTTCCCACTAATGGTTGACGAGTCTCGCGATGTCAGCAAAACAGAGCAGCTCTTCGTCATAGTACGGTACTTCCTCAACGGGCCTGTCTACGAGAGGTTACTTGGGTTCAAGAGCGCGAAGATGCTGGACGCAGCCTCTCTCATAGGTATACGTAAAGGAAAGGCTGTCGAGGTGTAGAATCTTTCTTGAGAACTGCACTGCACAAACGTATCACGGTGCCAGCGTCATGAGCGGCAAGAGCAAAGGAGTTCAAGCCCCCTGAAGAAAGATGTGCCTCAAGCAGAATATGTCCACTGCCTCAACCACCGGCTGAATTTAGTCACTGTCGACGCCTGCAAAGCTTTAGGCTCTGTGAGAATATTTTCCACCCTAATGGAGACACTGTATGTCTTCTTGGGTAGATCTGCAACACATGTCATATTTCTCGCAGTCCAGAAGCAGGTATGCGGCACGACTATTGAACTTAAAGGAATCAGCGAGACTATACACTATTTCATTTTATGATGTACCGCAGGGAAGGCTATGAGCGCGAGCTCCGTACTCTCAGGGCGCATCCCGGCGGCACAAGCTCTCGTGCATTAAGGGCAACTGCCAACGCTATGAGCTCGCGCTTCTAGCCTTCGCTGCGGTACAACATAAGGTGAAGCGGAGTATAGGTGGACCTGCCAAGTAAATGCATGCAAAGCCGTTGTCCGCACACTCCTCGCAATCATCGTTAAGGCTGAACTCCATGGAACGAATTATGTGACGAATAACCGGCGAACGCCGCCCGACGGCACGCTCGCTTTGCGCGCGACGTAGCAGCCACAGTGTTCATTCCACGCGCAGAGTAAAAGCCGCCGGGCAAAATTCGTCGGTTATTCGCAGCATATTCGTCCCATGGAGTTCAGCCTTTATGCAGTGGCGTAGTAACGGGGGGGGGGGGGGGGGCGGGGGGCCGTGGGCTCCGGGTACCAGGAGTCTCAGTTACGAGGGGGGGTGCCACTTATGGCGGCAATCCCCCCGGCTTGACTGGTTCGTGAAGTGGCAAATAATGTGTAGACGCATGAGGTCACCACTCTTCCATCACGAACGTGTCTGGTGCAGAGTCGCAAAACTGGCTTGGCTCGCGCAAAGTCATCGCGCACCGGCGGAAAAAACAAGCGGGGAAAGTGCGGGAGCACTCGAGAAAGAGCTGTGCCCGGGCACGCCGAGCCAACGCCACCTAGTCTACGCCAAACCCAGCGCAACACGACGCTGGCTTGCGCCGACCACGGCCGGACTACGCCGAGACAGCAAGAGAAGGCGCCAGACGAAGAAGAAAGAAATCACACGAAGGTCTTACACGAAGGGAGTCGCGGGGAGGGGTAAACGTGTTGGGTAAACTCTCAACGTGTCGTCTCCCTCACCCCGGACTCGCACCCATGGCTGTCCACCCGTGCACGGCACCGCACCACGCGAGGAGGGGGAAGTGCCGAGAGGAGGTGCTGGCGAAAGGCTTCTGCTCAGCAAGCTCCCTCGCTCTCTGACCCCGCCGTAAGTTCTAGAAGCGCGTCGCTCGCCGTCGGGAGGCGGTCACAATGTAGTGTTCTGGCAAGTGAATCCGTAATGTTGTGATGGCGACGGCGTTTCCTGTTGCCACAGCGTGCCATGACTGGAGACCGTCAAGCTTCCGGAAATCTGCGTGGACGCACTGGCTTCAGCGCCGCAGTGTACCGTATGCCAACGATTGTTTGATTGCATTACTTTCCATTTTAAGGCGTGCGGTTCAGAGGCTCGTTTTAGCGACAACATCTTACCGAATTGCCTCGAAACTCTGTTTAGAAAAAATGGCGGCCTCCGGCATGCTGTTGCTTGCCGAATCGTTAGCAGTGAACCCTTGGCGGTGCACGCTCGAGCTTGATGTTATATCATATTTTCCAGGAGCGATATCGAGGGTGACCACAAGGTCTGTTTGGAAGCCTAGCTTGCCGCCGCGTACAGACCGCATTTCTCTAAACTGAGCCGTCACGTTCTCTAAACCAGAGGTGTGCAAAGGGGGGGGGGTGAAACTGTTTGCTGGCTAACCCTGTATTTATTATTTCATTATGGCTGCGTGACCTCGCGTGGCGGTTACGGCTTTTAGCTTTTGCGGTCTCGGGGAGCGGGGGGGGGGGGGTTGACAAAAGATTTAAGGGCCCCGGGTGCCAGATGGTCTAGCTACGCCACTGTCGTTATGCTCACAAAAATCGCAGAAAGCGCCAAAATAAGATCGCTGGAAGCACCTGGGATTTTTCACCAGATGGACTTTACGTTTGTTGTACATTTGTGCATCTTCAGCCAAGTCTTGGGCGAGTTGCAGATTATATAAGACAAAACAAAACATGCGACCTTGCTCAAGCATCTATGATGATCACTGGAGTTTGTGAGCGGTTCAGCAAACTGAGGACAGCAGAGGGCTTCGCAAGCATTTGGAGTCAATGCGTAAGCGTTACAGAAAAGAACGGTATTATTCTCACAACATATCGACGAATCAATCGTCTGCCTGGAGCCCTGCACCGCCCCGGGTGCAGGGCTCAGGGGGTGTCGCGGCGGGCCACGAGAGCGGGGAGTCGCGGTGAGCCACGCGAGGGCGGGGGGGGGGGGGGGGGGGGGGGTCGCGGCGGGCTATTATTGCCCCGGGTGCCGCTGACCCTCGTGACGCCACTGGTTGCACGGAATATCATAAACTCCGAAGAACCTTCATAGTCTCAGTACGCATAGGCGCAAGGGTATTCAAGTTCGTTTCCACGTACGGCGTGTGGTTTGCGTGTTTGTGTGTGGTGTGTCATGTCATTTCTCTGACTGACGGAACGAAGAGTTCGGACGGACGATTTCTCATCGCCCCGATGATATGCCCCTGCTGCCTTTGGACCCCACTGCAAGATAAAGCCGCCTAGCAAAAATAAAACTTTATTTCCTTCGGCATCTTGTTCTGTAGCACGAATTTGTTAATTTTGGTTTTGTGATTGGTCAGAATTACCCTCGCCCTATATATGGGCCCCTAGTGTTTGTGCGAGGTCGGTTGCTCCAATTTTTCAGCAGCGTAGAGATTTTTTTTTTTTTGCTGCTTAATTTTTTTGTGACAATATAGCCTGCCGGTAACAGCCAGGCGGCGCCAGTAGAGTGAGAGCCCAAGGTTATATTCTGCCTCGGTGTAACTGGCAAAGGGTGAACAATAAGCCCCCCATTGCGTGCCGACGGCTTCGATGTCCGCTACGTATACCAGCGCAACGCACACATATTGGAGCATGACGCAGCGAAAAGCCTGATACTTCGCAGTAAAAGCGTACTCCGGTGATACGTAGTCACGTTCCAATTGGCCCGCGAGGCCACAGTTTCCACCATATTTGCATGTTATGCGATCACGGCTTTCTGGCCTTCCCAGTATTTCTTGCTTCAGTCGCTAGATAGCGCCAAACCAAACAGCATTGCAGGTTGCCTGTAGACCAGTGTCCGAAATCCTAGCCCCCAGCGATAAAAATGTGAAATAATAATCACAAGCGAAGGTTCTTGTGAAGAGAGGGGCTGCGCATAAAACAAGGCTTTTGCACTTTGCAGCACTCTCGGCATTGGTGCTGTTCTTAGAGCTTGGTGACTATGCCTTTCCGACGTTCTTGCACTACGATGTGTGCGAAGGTTTCTTAAAAAAGAAAAAATGGGGTCTCGCAAAAAACGCAGCCTCACCCCCCCCCCCCTTTTTTTTTTTTTTACCATATCATTGCATCAGCATAAACAAACACGGCGGTGCCCATGGAGCAGAGCAGACACTGGTCTATCGTTTTGTTTTGTGTGGCCGGCACATGTTAGTGATGCAGTGGTACCTCAAAAGCGGAGGGAGTTAATTGTGTGCTGTGAAAAAGCTTTTAAAGTTGGTGGGCCGCTACTACGATGAAAGTAGAACAGTGAGCCACCCCGCCCGTATTCCAGTAAATGAAGCCTGCTCTGTTTCGAAAAATAACAATGCAGCTTTCCCCGTCTTATCCTAACAGAGCCTCCTAATCTTTGCGTGAGCGTCCGAACCGCCGAGCTCACCCTGCTTCGTCATTGGGGGGGGGGGGGGGGGGGTTGGGCCATTAGACCCCCCCCCCCCTTTCCCCGAAGTAAAACCCTGGCTACGCCACTGCTATTTCATAACGACGCGAAGGGGGAAAGTTTGGAGATGCAAGGCACTGTGATAGAACACGGGGACACTGGGATTCTGCAGACACGGATGGACGAATGAATAATAATAATAATAATAATAATAATCTTTATTAGCGAAAGTTGAGGTACTCTGGGTGGCTCGCAAGGCTAGGCAGATAGGCGGGGGCCCGTACGCGTGAACGTCTGCTAGCCAGCCACCCAGAGCAAGGTAATTACAATAAAACACAACAACAACAAAGAACAGGACAATGGACAAGCATCGAGATGCGGGAGGGTAGGGACGACGTCACCCGGGCACGAAGCCCAAGCGCTGGAATCCCCGCGCCACCAAGAACGGGAAAGCGCAGCGGAGAGGCCGGGCGCGGGCGACGCACCGGCACCCGACCGAGACCCGCTTGCTCACGAGTCTCAGCCAAACGCCGATGCAGCGCCCGAGCCCGATCCGCGTTCGCCGCCCCCAGGCGTCGCAGAGAATCCAGCGCGAGGACCCCGAATCCGGGTGTTGGGAAGGAGGGGACACCTCACTGCTGGCGGAGGCGTGAGAATTCACGGCAAAAGGCGGCCGAGTCAGCCCGGCTTTGCGGCAGGGGGGAACGAAGGGACAAGGGCGCTGCGAGGAAGTTTTCGAGGGCGTCAATGAGCACAGAGTGACGGTGGTGGACAGTTCGGGCGTGCTGGAGCACAGGCTGATCAGAGCGCTTGTTCAGTCTCACTGATGAACTTAGATAGGTTGCGTCCATTGAACCGTCAAGGAGCCGGCACAGGAGGCGAACACGCGCCACAGCACGCCGGTGTTGTAGGGACTGCCATTTGAGGGCCCTTAGACGGTCGTCGTAGGGTGGCAGGGGCTCCCGTAGACGGGTGAGGCGGGAGTGGAAGGTCCGAGTTGCGCGGCGCTGTACACCTTCGAGCTTCGAGGTGAGGTGAGCTTGGTACGGAGACCAGACTGAGCAGCAGTACTCTAACCTTGGCAGAACAAGAGCGGTGTAAAGTGCGCGAAAAGCTTCAGGGTCGCAAGACCTAGAAACACGCGTCACGAAACCCAAGGTGCGGCGGGCCTTCGACACTGTGTTGGAAAGGGAAAGAATTGCGGTAACTAAGATGTGATTGGAAGATTTGTGGAAAATATCTAGGGAGGGATGAAAATACAAATAAAAATAAGCAATGGGAACACTTTAAAGGGGAGGAGTGGTTGTGTTAAAACAAAATTTATACAAATTTGAAAAAGGTATGACAAAATGTTAGGCTAGGTGGCGCAAGCTGCCCCCCATTACAGAGAGTATAGCCATTATCATTTATCCAG
>JAZHYW010067835.1:0-14895 GCA_037355805.1 Ixodes ricinus | reverse complement strand
TGAACGTGACTGTCAATCGTTCCAGTTTTTCATAGAGATGAGCACATAAGCACACTCTGTGTTAAACGTGCACTATATATCACCACCATATTGTCCTTGGTAGAACGAGCAAAACATTTTTTGGACAGACAAGACGAGCAACCAGCTGACAAGCGACATGCACAGACATTGCAAATAACACGTAAAGAATCATGCACGAGAGGAGTGGGCTTAGTTCAAGGTGCTGACATAACGCCACAGCATTAATACGTGTGAGACTACATGTAGAAATCATCGCACTGCCTTGAATGATGATGTGCTCCGTCCAGCCCGTTCACACAGTAGTTGGAGCATCCAAACACTGCACAATGTGAGGGGACCGAATCGCCGCCTTCTCCCCTCAAACTGGAGCAAAAAAGCTGGTATTTTTTCAACCACTTCAAAAAGGCAAGAACCAGAGGAGGGAGGTGCGCATACGTGGTGCTTTTCATAAAAATGGTGGATTGCTGCATACAAAAAGGCTAACAAAAACATCAAAGAATACGCTGGATAGTACAGTGATTCAAAATATTGAAGCAGATACCAGCTCACGTTCGAAACAAAGTAGAGACAATATATAAGCTAAGCATCCGTGTTTCGGCTTGCCATTCCCTGATCTCCCTTAGGTGATGCCCTTTTGTTGCCGAGTGGTCGATACTGGTCATTGTTAAGGTTCGAAAGTGACACTCCCTAGCTCACGTGGGAGAAAGCTCCGGCAAAATGTTTTTGTTCTTCCGAGGACAGTTTAAACATTCTCGTAGCACACGAAGAAGCGTTCTCTGCGATTTCTGATGAAATTTAAAATACCTAGCAAACTTGTTTCTAAGCACAAAGTTTGATAAAGATTCGTTACTCTCAAGCGTAGTTTATTTAGTGACCCTGGAAGACACCAGAACCAGCAATTATAACAGCGTCTGGAGGCAATCATCTAATTGGAGGAACGACTCGCAGCGAGGGAGGCCGTTTTCTCTCAACAAAGTTCCACATAGTTGGCCTTTAGTAATTTGAAATGCTTGGCCCACGCCCACTTACCTGATATTAAATAAACGGCAATGAAAGCTGCAGCAATCACGAGAAGGAGGATGACCAGGACGATGAATATAGTGGTATTTTTACTCCTAAAAGAAGAAAAAAATGTAGTTTTATCTCCAGCAAAATACTCTAGGGTTTACAATTCATAAGTTCAGATA
This sequence comes from Ixodes ricinus, assembly GCA_037355805.1. Lineage (NCBI taxonomy): Eukaryota > Metazoa > Arthropoda > Arachnida > Ixodida > Ixodidae > Ixodes > Ixodes ricinus. The sequence continues at coordinate 13,687 of JAZHYW010067835.1, read as the reverse complement.
ATTCCTACAACATTTAGCGTTGTGGTGAACCTTCCACAATGGACACTGCTTTAACGATTTGTCACCTCTTTTAAGCTCATGTTTTGTTTGTAGAAATGCAGCATTTGCCCCCTCTCCCCTTTTCCAGCCTGTCATGCAACAATGTGTGTTTGGATTTTACAACAAGTGTAAAATATAGAGGAAAACATATTTAAACTTTACCTCTTCAGTCGCGAGAAAGTTAGATTCTGTGAGCCATGGCGGAACAAACTTTCGCCGAGATAGTAAACATCTTTAAAAAAATCACATTTTCTAAACACCAACTGCTTCGCACAGGCTTTTACAATATTTAAGTACTAATTATTACACAAAAGTGTATAAAAGTTGACATTAATGTGCCATGCTGCCAGAGAGTGCGCGATCCTAACGAGTAACAATTATTGCTGTATTCAATTACTTCTTGCCTCAAACACGTAAAAAGTCAAAAATATGTTTGAAAGCGATTCACTTTAACATTGCATAACATTGTGCTGTAACTCTCAAATCTGACATACAGATACAATTATCAACTTAATTCTTACGTAGGAAAATGATTCCTTCCAAACGATGATTCTTTATTGAATCTCATCATGTTCAATATTGTAACAGTGCAGGACGTCATATTCTCCAGAAATTTCTGCGTCATAGAAGCTAACAGAAGAATGAATAAATAAAGGCACTCCTTTCATCTATTGCCCCAACGCCCATTATTACAATGCAGGACTATATTAACCCTAAGCGGGACCGATTAAAACGCTGCAGTCGATCGATGGTGACTTAGTGACCAGTATCACGTGACGAGACAGGTATTTTCTTCTGCTCTGCTTTGGTTCGCTTGTGTGCTTTAGCGCGTTGCAGCAGAAACTCTTTACTAAGCGTATTTTGTTATTGCTATCACGCAGAACGTGCGTAGGACGAAACCTAGAAACAAATGCGAATACGCCAAGCGAATTGATTGGAAACAGTGCGTTAGTTACGATGGAATTATACGATAGCTTCATGGCCGCCAACATGGCTAGGATACTTCGCCGTGGAGATCAACGAGCACGCGTATACGTGTTTCTCGCGCGCCTTTCGATTTCAAGCTGCAAATAATTGGTAATACGTACTCGAAATTACAATTCTCGGTGAAGGCCGCTCGATTCACAGATTTCGGAAGCAACGACATCAATCACAATGACTTCAGCGATCTCTAAAGTCGGAGGAAGGCCTAGCAAGGTGGGTCGAAAGGCCCAGCAAGGCCCTCGTCGCTCCCTGCCTACGACCTGTGGTCCCGTTTAATTTTTATGTACGAGCGACATTTTTTTTCTTAATTGGATTCATTTTATAAAAATAGTTTGAACCTTGACCTAGATCTTCCGGTTAAAAAGTGGGTCTTATCTCTTCGGCGTCCGCTTGTCATTTTCGGTGTGTTGTGTGGTGGTGGTGGACGTTCTCGTCGCAGTGACACACTCGTCAATTTTATTTGATGTTTTCTTTCACGTAAAGCTCAAAGAGGCACGCTATGGATTACTCTCGCACCATGTGGTTCGAACTTTCTTAATTTTCGTGTCTCTCCTAAACCACACAAGCAAACTGCAAAAAACAAAAAAAAAAAAAACCTGCTGATTTAATGCCAATTTCAGCGCTTGCTCGGCCATCCTCGCGATAGGTTTATATTCGCTATTTCTCTTTCCAATAAACTGAGAAAAAAAAGAAATCTCGCCTCGCGAATTGCCGTTCCAGAATCTACCTCTCCGGTCACTTGTCAAGCCTCCGAAGTCAGGACGATGACCGATTTAGTCGTGGTGAAAATACGATAACACGAAACCGGGACAGCTGGGTCACTGAATCCTGTTCCGTAGTCCGCGCCGTCACTCTTTTCGCACTGCTCGAGTTTAATTTTGGCGAGAAGGTCAACGACAAAGTTAGGTCAAAACCAACTCCAAACTCTCGTTCAAACTAAGGAACCAAGACAAACACGGCGCTAACCTGAAACTGAGCTTTAATGAAGCTGACAACGGGTGTAAATACAAATTTGCCCGAACCTAAAGCAAAGGAAGGAAACAACGCTAAAGAAGGACGGCACATGTTCTTCGAATCATCTGCGCGCACAGCTGTTTTCCGATCTACAAAGAAACATGCATTCATTTACCGACAAGCAAGTGACGGGGCTCTAACACATTCTGACCCTGCTTGTCCGGTAGCGCGCTTCTAAAATCTCACGCGTGAACTTGTCCTTTGTCTACTGATGACAGTGCATCTTTCAAATGTTAGATTACAACTTGCGCTGTTTGTTACCCGTTCAATGAACTACCAACGAGCCCATTCGTCAACGCTACCAACTCAATCTACATTCTACCGATAAAGCACAGAAGCGGTCACGTGATCCTTGCTTCTACGTCACGACAAGGAGCCGCTAGGTGGCACCCCTACATCGCCTCGTGGCTAATACACCAAAATATGAAAGTTCTTGGTGCAACCTAGGTACACATGGCTTATCGCTGCCCCAATCACATTGTCACGCGATGCGTAGTGACGTGTTGCCTGCATAAGCTGATAGTTCTCCCGTAAAATATAGCTGACGAAAGAACGGTATGACAATGGTGGCTATTGGAGAGGATATCAAACTATAGGAGGCGCTTTATCGAGTCTGTTGTCCCCACAGGTCAACCAGTGATGGGTTGGGAACGGAGTGACATGCATAGGGCGAATGGTGTAGACCTCGACAGGTGTCGAAACCGGCGCATCACTAGTAGGGTGTAATGAAAACATTTGGTGAGCTAGTTAGCTATACATATTGTGCAAAATTAGCGCTAATTTCAACAAGAAGCCTGTAGGCTGGTGCTTGTGCGCCTGCGCCACAAGGTAGGCGCGTCGGTGCTTTGCTAATGGTTGGGACTGACTGATGCAAAAGCCGAGCAATCTTCGCCTAGGCGTACCGGTGGCCGAGTGGGCAAGCGTACACCAGCTCGGAGCAAGTGGAGCGAAAGCTCGCGCTACAAAACTGAGGGATCCTGTTTGTTTGTTTTTTTGTTTGTTTTCGTGCAACACAACAAGGAGGAAGCGTCTCTGCAAGGAGCCAAGGCGTTCAAGCAAAATAAATGGAAGAAGATTGCGATACCGCCTCATGCCGAAACACCAGAATTTGAAAAGCGGATACAACAAAAATAAATTATAATTTACGCGGTAAAAAAGAAATAAAATATTAATTACTCGAAAAGATGCGAAGAGAAAGAAGAGCATTAAACAGTTGCAACTCCAACACTGTGAATTTTTTTGTGTGTGTGCGGTGTAATTTTTTTTTAGCTGGCCCATCGTAAGTAACAAACCAGCTAGCTCAGGTTAAGCCCATTACATTTAAGTTTTCTATACCTATATCATTTATTGACTTTACGAACTGTTAGATACGAAGATTGTTTCTGGTTAAGCTGGCGAGTGTGCGCTTGGCTGCTGAAACCAAGCATTCGCGACCACGACGTACGCGAACGCGATGAATTCGTCGACAAAAAGGCATACATTGAAGAAGCTCTCACACAGTGGTTAGAAGTGTCTTAAAAAACAATAGAAAGGAAAGTGCAGGTTATTATTTTTTTTTGGAAAAGTGAGCAGGGTTTGAGTCATGCAAAGCAAGGGTCGATTGATTTCCCGGTGCCAATGGGCCATATGCCAAATTCTCACCATCTATGATCGTGAAGTCATCAAAAGCCACCATAATGGAGGGTTTTTCATATCTTTCAGCAGTGGACAGGCGGATATGCATTTAACTCGGCTTTTATGATATTAGAACAATTGATTTGTGCACTCATCGGGTTGCTGTTTAGTTTCAAAAAAGGAAAGAAAGACGGCCACGAAATTGTGGAAAAGGAATCGTCAGCAAAATGGTCACAAGGCTTGGCACTTAAGCAGTGAACCGGGCCATCCAGGTCAGTGAACGGTCCTGATTCAAGACGTTCTGTGAAAAGGTAGTACCGGACTTGCAGCAGATCATCATATTTTAGTTCGACTCGCACTTTGGCGGGACCATTGTTTCTCGGGCAAACCAATTGGTACGGGAACCCACCGATATGGAAGAAATTTGATAATCACTCATGGATACACTACATGGCCTCTTTCTGCATATAGTCTATAGTCCTTTTTAAGATTCTTTACAGTGCAGATAATTGTGCAGGCGCGTGACCTTGTCTTATATTAAATAATTTTGTTTGTATGGAAACCCGTGTATTACAAGTGTCAATTTCCAAGACCTCGAACTCACACCTCTGCGTTTTCGCAATCCGACGTCGGCGTGCCAGACTCCCTTGGTTGGTTTCACACGTAAAAACCTTAAATTTGAAATTTGAATTCCACGCCTGTGCCTTCCGTGTGTTATCAGTGTTTGCTAGGAACTGATAACTTCCAAAGGAGCGATTTCGAGAAGTTGAGCTCTCTGTAGAATTATCAATATTGCTATTTTCTTATTTCGTGACAATACATCAAGTGACCGGCGACATGTTTAGAAATTACATCGTTCCAAAATTCCGAGGTTACATATTTAAAATTTTGTGCCCACCTTATTCCCGCTTTTTTTTTATAACATTAAGAAAAATAATTTAAATAGTGTAAAGTATGTAGTGTTATTTGTAATGTTATTTTTAAAAAAGATGTTTTTAAAGAAAGAAAGAAAATGTGAGTTTGGTTAAGTGGGTCTGTTTTCCCATTAAATATGGATAACTTTCTACCAAAAGTGAATATATTATACGATATCTTCGATAAAACAAGCTTACAGTGTGCTAATTATAAGAATAAAGCTGCGTTTTTTGTCCTATCATTGTTTTCCGATATTGGGGAAAACTGGTATGTAACTGGATAAGTATATTAGAAAAGTGGTTTGTTATTTCATTCCAATATTGGAAAAGCAGGCATATCATTTATTAACAACACTGGAATAACATATATACTTATATTCGAAATCGTGGAATAATATTTGACACCTATATCGGAAATCTCGACATATGACACGACACCAATATCGGAAATCTTGGCGCATCATTAGAAACAAGTGTGGCAAATATTTTGTGAATGCTGGGAACCAATGTTGAAAATTATGAAGTAATGTTGGGTTCACATATTGGTAAATAATTAGTTAAATTGAAATGCCAATATTGGAATGAGAATGAAAGCAACCCTCTATCATTATTGGTCCGTTATCTGAAGTTTCGCTAGCCCGACGCTGTAGTGAGTTGTACTCCAATATTTGAACAAATATTAGCATCTAATCTATAACGTATTCTGCCTACACTGGGCCAAGAATAATCTTTCATGCATCAAAAAAACGTCTTCCTTCAATACACGCTTTAGATCAAATAAGCTCGTATAAGAGCATATAAGAACCATACAAGACTTTATAAGAAGCTATAAGAAACTCATAAGAAGTTTCTTATAACTTCTTACATAATCTTAATAGAAGTTATATGTTCTGATAAAGTTCTTATATGCTCTTATATGACCAAATTTTATATGCGCCTATAAAACCGAAAAATGTCTTACTAATATAAGAGTTTTCACTAGTGGAGTGGTAACTTTATCGCATTCATGTGCTTCACACGCGCTCGAGAGTTTTCTCAAATTTACCTATATAGAGGTTTTCGATGAAGCTCAACAAGTTTAAACTGGGAGGCACATGTTTTTTCTTAATAAATAATGAGTTATTTAACAACATTTATACAATTATTTCACTTATAATGACGATTATCCTCCTATATTATGTCCCCAAGGCGTATAACTCGGCGGCAAAAACCGTATTACTGTAGCTTTCACGGCTCTTTATGAACCATATCTGTAAAGCTTAAAAAACACACAGTCTAAAAAGGATCACAAGAAATTTAACGCAGTAAAATGAGTTAAAGAGTTCGTCTTTTCTAAATCGAAAGTTGAAACTTTCGCAGTATCTGCATTGAGCACGAACGTTTTACCCTATGAAATTTAAAAGCGTAGGTGTTTTTCACTAAAAGAGGAGAGGAAGGAACGTTTCAAAGTCAACGTGGGGCAGGTTCGTAGACGAACAAGTGAGCGACTCTCTTAAGTTGTAGCGTCATCTTCCGATAGGCAAAACGGTAAAATTGACCTACTCGCTCATTCACTGAAAGTTATTTCAATGAGGAGGCACATATTTTTTCGGCTCGTTCTACAGCGTTCGATCTTCTTGCGCCACCTCATTGACTAGATTTTCGAAACAAATTGGGTAAATACATAAATATTTTATGTATTTTTGTAATAAACAACTCACATTATGAGCGCTTATTTGGAGAGGGACGAAGGTTTTTCTATTAACGAGACATCACGCAAAGTGAACATGTAGAATTATGAGCCAAAGGTTCAGAATGAATATGCATAAAGACATCTAAGCTTTAAACTGTTTCCGAAAAGTGACAGGAGATTCGTAACTTACGCCTTTTCTGAAATTAGAATAAACCAACAGATGTGAACTTATTATCGAATCGATAACTAGTCTATCATGTTTTTCGAAATAGTATAAATATCCAAACTCACCGGTTGTTGACATACTGGATTGGATGGGCGACTCTACCATTTCTTCAACCCCTGGAGAAAAAAAAATAAAAGAACCCTGTAGGTCACGTTACTCTACACAATTGAGATTACTACAAACATTTTTTGACTTCGCTCATTTGAGCGTTTTCCTCTCTACCTAAGGTTACTCTTCTTTTTTTAGCTCGTAGACGTGAGCTCAATATCCTGAAGTCATTTAGTGGCTACAATAGCTGCGCTCCACCGCATAGTAGAGGGAACTGGTGGGTCTTCTCGACCTTTGAGCGACGCCAAATAACTTGGAGAGGACTGATCATCAAGTAATAGTATAGGCAATTTGTTGATCATCCATATATATATATTACTATTCAAGCTGCAGTTCTTTTGACGTCGTGCGGGATGTCGCGAGCTTGGCGTAGATAACCCCGTTATTTACCCCTTTTCCTGGCACATCCAGAAACGTCACGCGTAAGCCATCGCGGTCACGGCATAAATACGCCCTTTATCAGAATACACGTTATTGTACTTTTCACGACTTATTGAGACATGGTGTCAAAAGAGGCCAAGCTACACATCTAAAGAAATTGTAGAGGCCGTCCACTTCACGTGACGACGGTGGCCCAGCGAAGTTGTTATCATTAAGACAACTTGACGACATCTATTCGATTTACATAAGATTGCAATGGAGACACATAGACGACTTTGTTGTTTAATTGTCTTTATTGTTCTTCGATTGAGCCCAAGTCTCTCTATCAGTATAGGGGAAGCGCAAGAAAAGAAGGTTAGATGGGTGCGCTCTGCCCTCAGCCTCGCCACTGCTCACTCTTAGCTGAGATAAGTCGGTGACCGTAGAGGATAACAGTGGGTCAGGACCTTACTATCTAATAATGCCAAGGTAGGCTGATTCACGTGGGTTGCCCCCTCTTTTTATTTATACTTGTCAAGACCAATCGGAACGAAGGAGCGCCTTTAAAACGGGAGTTATTTGTTAACATCCATGGACGCATTATTTCCCAGATCCTAGCACATAACAGCTTCGCTGTAAAACACGGCCAGAGAAAAACCAGACCAAAAGCTTCTGGGCGTCATCAATTTTTCAATCATCGAAACCGCTAGAGACAACGGGGGACAAATGGCACCAAACAAAACCTTAAGAAGTACAGGCAGTCATGTTCTTGATGACCACAGGAAAAGATGCGCGTGAAGTGTACTTTACCTTTGATTTTTAAGAGGATGAGGGGTGGGAGGATGTGGAAGTTCTCATGAAAAATGCAGAGAATTACCACTAGCCCGCCACCTACTAGAACGTACAACGGGTTGCTTTCGGAACACGTGTCCAGCAGCAAAGGGAATCCTTCAACAAGTGGTTTACGACGCTTCGGTTGCTGGCGAGCGGCTGCGAGTTCGGTACCTTAGAAAAAGAATGTTTCGAAGCCGTAAACTCTTTTGCCTGAAAGATAAGAAACTGCAGCAGAAATTAATCTTCGAAAAGCCGTCGTACGCAAAAGTTGCCGAAATATGCCGTGCCCGAAAACAAGGGCAGGAACTGTATGAAAAGATGCAGGGCTTATGGGAACCGAAGGAAGCGGCCGTCGGAAATAGCGTGGACTTTAAGTCTTGTTCGACTTGCAAGATTAGCTTTCACGAAGGCGAAAGTGCGCCATACTGGGAAAGCGGTGTATGGAATGTGGAGGTTACAATGATTTCGGAAAAGTGTGCAGGAAACCGATTAAAAAGCGCCGAAATATTCAGGCCTAAAAAACCTACAAAAACTTCACGCAAACAGCGACGTTTCTATTTGTTTTTTTATGAAGTCTGTAAATTGCGACCATCTCAACAAATCATGCTTGGTCCGTGCAACCCTCTGTTCAAGGCAAGCAAACGGCGCGCAAGCTAGATACCGTGCGGATTGATGCGCCGCGTCGAAGCGGGTGCTAGAGCAACTCACTGGTAAGCAAACACAGAAATGCATCATGGCTATGAAGCCATTTTTGGTCATGCGGGATAGGCTAAACAAGCTGTCACGCTGGAGATGCAGGTTGAAGACATAAAACGTACTGTCGGCATCAAGGTTGCGGGACAAGGGAGTGTCAGCCGTAATGACTTGATGGGCCTTCTGATGGCTCGTGGCCACTCCCAGGACTCACGCTTTGAATATAACCTGCCTTTCGTGATCGCAGACAAGCTTTTTTCTCGCTTCTGTTCAACGCGCACGAAATAACCGGTACCTGCGCAAGGTGCCGCTTCGTAAGCCATCATGCCGCGCGTCTGCCTCAGCCACCACGATAGGAGATGGAGCTTGTCTGCTACAGATAACATTTCACTGTACCTTAGGCCAGTCTCTGTTATTTCGTGCGCGTCAGACAAAAGCGAGTGAAAAACATGACTGCGAACACGAAAGGAAAGGCGTGCGCAAAGCGCGAGCCTTGAGAGTGGCGACGCGCCGTCAGAAGGTGCAGCCAGTCATTTGGCTGGCGATCCCGTGCCCCGCAAACGATTACTGCTGACTGTATTTTTTCCCCATAGAACATGATGTGCCTGCCGTACTTCGCGAATTAGTGGCAGAGCACCTGGGAATAGTCAAACGGATTGGTACCATAGCGACCAGCGAGATGTACGAAGCAGTAAAACCGTTTGCTGACGTAGTCAAAGGCAACTGCAAGTACGTCAAATACAAGTTGAAATTGAAGCAGGGAGTGAAAGAAGTTGTGAAACCGTCACGAACATTTTCTACAGCGCTAAAAGAACTGCGCTAAGACTGAGCTCGATTGCATGGACCAGCAAAAAGTATTCACGAACGTGACAGCCGATAAAATGGTGCAGCAACGTGATTCCAGTAAAGCTCAACAAAAAACGCAAATGCTTAGACCCATTAGTTTTATGCAAGGCATTTCTTCGAGAGCACTACCCCATGTCAATATTGTCAGACGTCTTGACCTCCGCAAGTTTGCACTTTAGTTTTTAGTTTTTATTTAGTTGGCTCTGGACAGCCATGGCACCGTGGAAAGGCAGCAGCCCGTACCAAGGAGGCCCACGGTGTCGCGTCTAGTGAACATGATGATGTGATTAGTATATACATGCAAGATGACCACGACATGGGTTGTTGGTATTGGGGAGGATGGCAGTTCGATTCGCAGAAGTTCAGATTTCGGGGAGGCGGGTTGGGCGGGTGAGCAGCGAGCCATGGGGATCTGGCACGCCGTTCGATCGGTGCATGAAGGAGCCCCAGGAACATGATGGCGCTGTTGCTCACTGGGTCCGCTGGGGTCGAAGCATCATGCCCCAGGGAGGTAGCCCGGTCAAACTAGAAGCTGCCGCCTCCAAGGAACCGAGGCCCAAGGCTCAGAATGAGGCACCGCTGTCGCCCGGTGTGTCATCCTCTCAACGTCGTCGTCGTCCGTCGTTTCAACGTGCAAATTTTTTTTTCGGCTTTCAATGACTTGTTTAGTGCCTTGAAAATAGACCCGATCGAGACAGTTCCTACTTGCGTAGTACGAGCACACCACAGGGGCGCTACAGGTCCTTAAGTATGTTTCTCCGGATCGCGACAGCTCCAGAGGTATTACAGAGAGCCGTGCCTAAAGTATTTGAGGGGCTCGAAGGTGTTGCAGTACTCATAGACGACACTCTACTTCGGAGAGCCGCACGTGAGCAGCAAGGCAAGAACGTCGAAAGGCTACAAGAAAGATTCCGGGACATGAACTCTAAGCTGAACCAAAATAAATCTCGCTTTCGTCGGGACAAATTTTGCTACCTTGGGCACGTCTTCAACAGGGAGATTTCAATTAGATCCCCAGCGCGTGCAGGGCATTTTCGCAGTTTCAGTTTCAGCAAACCGCAAGTCGCTGCAGGTTTTCTTTCTCGGAAGAATAAATTACTTTTTAGGATTTATACCAAACATATCTTCTATTACACCGCCACCGAGGGAAGTGTCGGGAAAAGACGTCACCTGGGAGTGGACAGACTGCCAAGAGAAAAGTATTAAAATCCTGAGGAAGAAACTTATGAAAGTCAGTAAGCTTGTGGGTAGATGGCTCGTCATCTTGGGGTCACACCGTCTTTCTACAGGAAATATACCCTGAAGCGTACTCGTCTAGATCCCTTACAGACGCACAACGAAAATAAGCCGAATTCAGAAAAGAAACTTTAGCTACTGTAAAGGGCTCCAAAATATTCTATTACTAGTTTATTGGGTAACAAGACGTCACAGTTGAGTGAGACCACAAGCCATTGGAGAATATTTTCAACAAAAAAAACACCTTCAGGGTACCCGCTAAGAATTACAGCGATTGCTTCTAACATTGCTGATATGTCCCATAACAGTCAATTACACACCAGAGAGACCTTGCTCGTGGTTAATGCGCTCTCGCGCTTTGCGAGCGAGGAGGCCATGAAGGACAAAGTACATCAATTATACCGAAACGGACTTGCCAAACTGCCTATTTGAGACGCCTAGTTGAAAGGAATGCTCGAGTCCACCGAGGAGGATTCGGCAATGTTCCAACATCGAGAATACGCTTTCACAACATTTTAGGGCTTGAAAATTGGCATACCACACGAACTGAAGGTATTTTTGAACTACCATCAGAAGGCAAACACAGAAGACTGCTTGATATAGAGTATTAAAATGGTAATCCTTCCGAGGAATAAAGAGAGGTGAAATCCTACGTATTAGAAGGGCAACGCAGAATACTGTTTCGTATAGAGGATTAACAAGATAATCATTCCGAGGAGAAAAGAGAGGTGTAGTCCTACGTATCTTACTCTCGTTTCACTGTTGCAAAGAAAAAATAAACGTCAGGGCAAAGAAGGTTGCTTAGTGGCCCAACATTACTGGACGTATTGCATCACTGGCAAAGGTTTTGCGCATTGTGTGAAGAGCAGGAAGCAAGAAACTTTAAAACGTCAACGCTTTGTCACGACCTACTAACTCTTCCATGGCAGATGATAGACACGAATCTATTTTATTAGGGCAGCCATGAATTTCTAATTCTGGTTGAATAGTACTCTTATTGTTAGGTCAAGGTTCTTCGCCCGAAAGCAGAAACCACCGTTATCGCCGCCTGCGGGAACATCTTTGTCACTCACAATTACCTCTTAAGGTATACAGAGATAATGGACAACCATTCAGTAGCAAAGTGTTCAAAGACTTTTTGGCAAGTCTCCTGGCCCAGCAGGTCACGTAAAGTCCATATCATCCACGCTTGAAAGGAATGCTTGAACGTGCAGTGAAGGAAGCAAATAATCTATTAAGAAAATGTTCTCGAAGCAAGAGCAGCTTTTTCTAGCGCCACTGGAATGGCGCAACACACCTAGAGATCCTCATCTAAACTTGCCAGTATAACGACTAATGGGTAGACAAACTACAACATGTTACCGTAGCTACAGGAAACATGAAGTCTGAGGCTGTACCAACGGATGTTGAAACAAGTCTAATCAAGGAGGTTCACAACAGGCAATGGGCAGCATTTGATCGGACATAGCGCCGACTTCCAGACCTTCATGCATGGTAAACTATAAAAGTGTATGACAGTTTGCAGACAAAAAAATCTTGCAGTGATAACTGGCCCAGCGGATGTCCAAACGTCACGCCGAAAGACTGCCAGACCAGAAGGCAAACGAGGGAGCACCTGCGGCTTTCGACCGAAAGCACCGGCAGGGCTACTAGTTTGTACAGGCTGAGCGTTGAGTCCGGTGGCTAGATTAATGAGACAACACCGGCGATTGCGTCCCATTAAGCGTATCGCCAACTGTGGAGGAGAACGCGGCTGGTCAAACTACTAATATCGAATCACCAGCCCAAAAGTCGCGCAGAAGCACGCGGCCCTAGAGAGAACCTAAGCGGTGCCCATCACTGGAACACAAAATCCATGGAGGAAGAGAAGAGATGTCACGAGCCCGGCGTAGATATCCCCATTACCTGCCACCCCTAACGGCGCATTCAGCGGCCACAAGTCAGTCATCGCATCCAGGTCATAAATACGCCCCTTGTCTGAATAAACGTTGTCGTTTATTCCACGACTTGCAGCAGTTGACAGGGGGCAGTTCCTGTTTCGCTTTCGATACATTGGCATTATCGAAATAGCAAAGCCTAAAGTTTTGGATGCACGCTTTTCTCCACATTAATCCAAGCGACATACCGCTATGCTTTGTTTCGGTTTTGTTTCATGTATAGCTGGGATTAGCGTTTCAGAAAGGAAATAATATGCATAAGGTTTAGAAGAATAATAACACCTGGAAATAACGAGGCAGAATATTGGTATTCGCAAATAAATGTCAAATATAAATCAGAAGGAATTTTCTTAGTTTTCTGCGGGAATCTTTTTGCTCCCCTGATAAGCCCGCTTTTTCTCGCAACCGCAAAAACCAAAACTGGGCAAATTTATGCGGTTGAAAAAAATTTAAAACTGTTTTGCCTCATTGGTCGGCGTAAGCCCTCCGATGCTCACTATACGATTTGCGAAATTGTTCGGACGTCTCGCAAAACTCTGTGCGCTGCCATCTTTGTTGCGTTCCTGATTGCTCTGCTGTTTGTCAATTTCGTGGCGTTGTCGGTAACCTTCGAGGCCTACTGCTTATTGTCATCGATCCTTACCCATACCTACGAGCTGAAGGTTAGTGTTGTTTTCCGCTCTTCTTGCGCCTGTACGTGGTCGTCGCCCCTCCGGTCAATGGTCTCTCGCCGCAACCAACATGGCGGACATACACTTTAGCTATAGATTTGAGTTTGAGTACCGGCAAAGACACGGACGCGGGCGCCTGGTTTTCGAAAGCGCTTTCTTCGCGCGACTGCTTGTGCGAGCGAAAGGTTCTTGCCATAACTACGCCGAAGCCAACTGGTGAGACGGAGCATGTTCTTCGGCGCCCCCAACATGGCGCTGTTCGTTTCGCATATTGTGGATAATTTCACTTGAGTTTATGATCCACTGATCTCGATTTCTATTTGCTGGATCCCGTTTGCCCACTCCGCGAATCCCGCCCCTGGCGGTCATCTTTTCGGTAGAGTTATATAACCTCTAGCCAATGTGCAGCTGGTGCAGCCACTATATCCATTCGTGGCAGACAGCGTTGCGGCAGTTGTGGTTGGTTGTGGTGGCGGGCTGCCATAAAAATAGCCACTGGGTGATATTTCGTGCTTCATTGAAATTGTGCGACAAAACAT
>JAZHYW010067833.1:0-31049 GCA_037355805.1 Ixodes ricinus | reverse complement strand
CAGGGTCCAAACTTGGGCGGGCCTTTGCTTTCTTTTGCCGGTCATTGCATTTGGCACTTCGGCGGTGGCATAAAGAGCCAAATCCTCTGGCATGCCACGAATCGCCAAATTAAGATTTACATTGCGGCAGTCGTGGCGTAAGTTTGTCACTTACTTCGCGGCAAAATTGCAGCCCACCAGAGGCAAAGCAAACTTGGCATGTCCGAGATACCCAGATTAGGTGTTGCTTTGGCAGATGGGGTTCAAGTCTGGCACTAACTTTGGCAGAACTGTGGCGGACCAGAGAAAAGCCAAACTTGGCATGTCCGAGATCACCGAAATTCGGCGTTGCTTTGGCAGTTGCGGTCTCATGGCTTATGGCGCCAACTTTGGCGCTCCTGTGGCGGGACCAGGGAAACGCCGAACGCTAGGCATGCCCCGAATTCCCAGATCAGGAATTACCATGGCAGTTATGGCTGGGCGTACGGCACCAACTTTGGCGCTCCTCTGGCAGACAGAGCAACGCCAAACTTTGGCATGTCTGAAATACCCAAATTCGGCGTTTTGCTCTGGCAGGTATGGCTCGAGTATGGCAACAACACGGCACTCCTCAAGGCACCAGAGAAGAGCCAAACTTCTGGCATACCTAGGATCGCCCATACTAAGGCTATAGTTAGGCATTCCTCCCTGGCGCGCTACCTGGCGTATATATATATATATATATATATATATATATATATATATATATATATATATATATATATATATATATATATATAAATATACCTTCTAAACGACTAAATTTTCGCGAGGACCTAATCTTTCGCGAATTTCGCCAATCGCCTACAATTCGCGAAAATCACGTCCCGCGAACAATTCGGGCAATATGTGAACGCTACGGAAGCTACACTCGATTCGCGATAATTAGAACCCGCGAATGATTTCAAATATCCAGCTTTAGCCCGATTCGCGAAGAGTTGAGCCCGCGAACATTAAACCGTTTACAGTATGTATATATAAATACATATATGTAGCAAAAGGAATGTGCGCAGACACAGTAGCTGTAGGATGATAAAAATAAAATTCTAATTTATTGGCGAAGAAAGTCACTCAAGAAACAAGGGTGAAGTGCCGAAAAAAGTTGTATTAGTTTACGCGAAATAATGAAGACTAGGCACAAGAACGCAAGTTACGGGGGAAACAAACTTTTAAAAAAAGGGCGGAGTAAAAGTCAATGTTAAAACACAAGAAATTAAAAAAAAAATGTTAAATAAAGAATAAAGTAAAGAATTAAAAATAAAAAATGAATAAAAATAATAAAGGGGCCTGACGTCCGTCGACATTTCGGCAGTCGCACTGCCTTGTTCAGGACGGGAGCCCACATGGCGTTGTGGGTTAGTTTATAAAATACCTAGGGGGAGGGGTTTGTTAACCCGAAAGTTCGAGGGGTTTGTAGGAAAGGGCGCACGGGGACGAGACCAATTTTGTCGCCATGAGGGACGCGGTTCTGGGTTCTGTCTACAGGTGCATTGGTGGTATGAAGGAGCTTGTAGGCAGGGAACACGGAGGGGATAAGTCCAATCTTGGCGCGAAGACAGCATGATGGTTGTAGGATGTGTTCGCCGGTGCATCCGAGTAACAGAAGGGGCTTGCAGGAAGGGAAGCGCTAGGGGGATGAGTCCACTTTTGTCACGGTGAGGGATTACGGTTGTAGGATTTGTTCGGGAGCTGCATTCCTGGGTAATTACGGTGCAGTGAGTGAGTCGTGGCGCCCTTGTATGACCGTCATGGGGCCATCTTTCTCCTTGTTGCCGAGGGCTGGTTCGTCCAGACCCAAGACGGAAGAAAAAGAAGAGAAAAAGAGGGATTAAGCAGGACGTGGTGTGCGTTGACAGATGGTTGTTTAAGCTGTGTATTGTTGACAGAGTACCCAAATTTTGTTAATTTTGGACTGGAATTGATGAATTAGGAACGACTCGCGAACTTCTCTATTTGTTTGAGTATTGGAAGCCACTTTGCATGATGACTAATTTTGCCTCCATTATTACATGTCCAACCTGGTGAAATGTTTGGATACTGGAAGGTCGGGTTTGCACCTAACGTCGGACTTATGCCCGTTGCATCTTTTACGAAACGTGGATTTAGTTTTTCCAATGTACTGCTCTTTACATTTGTGACATTCAATAAGGTATATTGCATTCTCTGAGTCACAGTCGACATCATTGCTGATCGTTTGACGGAAGTGCGAATTTGTGCTAGATACAATGCGAGTAGAAAGCATTTGACGGCATATCTTACAAGGGGATTTTCCACATGGTTTACATCCCGTTGGTTTTTGAATGGCTTTGTTTATTTAGTTTTGCATGCACGAGATCGTCACGAATGTTTCGAGGTCGTCTAAAAACCGCTCTGGGTGCGTCGGGGAATATTTAGTTTAATTTAATCGATTGCTGTATCACGTACTGATGTTTCCTTGAGATCGAGCGGATGGCTGGGAGGTTATTACTGCAGGTAGTGTGATGTTCACAGGATTTTGGGGGCATTTCACGTGGTGTCCGGAGAGAGCATTAAATTACGATCTTTTGCACCTGCCTTGTCTATCGCGTTATCAACTAAGCGCCGTTGGGTATTCACGTCCCTGGAACGCCTCCCTGAGTTGTTCTACTTCTGTCTAGACCGTCATCGTTTGAACAGATTCAGTGGCATCCGAGGGCTTGACTATAAGGGATGGCTGTTTTAGAATGTCGGGGGTGCGAGCTTTTGAACTGAGAGATATTGCTGTGAATCGGTTGGTTTTCGGAAGTGCGTGGTACACCATCTACGAGTTTCACAGAGACATCCAAGAAGTTTATACTCTTGAGGGAATAAGAGCTTGTGAATTTTATAGTAGGATGAAACTGGATAAAATTTTCAATGAAACAAAGTATATCGCTAAGGCCGTGCTGCCAAATTATAAATATGTCGTCAATATATTGTTTGTACAAGAGAGGGGTATGCGCGCATTGTCCCAAGAAACTGTCCTCCAAAACTCCCATGAATACGTTCGCGAACGTTGGTGCCACCTTGTACCCATTGCTGTACCATTAGTTTGGGGATAATGGTCGTCGTCAAATTCGAAAAGATTAAAGTTTAGTATTAAATCCAAAAGTTTTGAGAGAGTCTCGGAGTTGACAAGCTTGTTTGTTTGCGGTTGTAGGCGGAGCGGTGGTCTGAATGCCATCGGCATGTGGTATGTTGGTGTAGAGTGAGGACACATCCAAGGTTACCAATAACGCGTTTGGGGAAAAGTCGACATGAGAAATGAGAGTTAGAAAGTGTGTGAACGTGTCTCTGATGTATGAGTTAAAAGTTTCGGATATATCTTTTATGAGGTAATCACAAAATTTGATAAGTTTTTAGTCACAGTGCCATTCGACGAGACAATAGGTCGGGCCTGGGTTTCCTGGTTCATGTGGATCTCGGGTAGTGACGATGAAAACGTCACTGGTTTGCAGTCGGTGGGAGTGAGCAGCTTCAAAAAGCGTGGTCGTCTATTCTGTTCTTCTTTGCGCTAGGCATGCCTCGGGGCTAGTGAGCGATCGGCAGCCGCATCAGTTAGCCAGTCGGATCAGACGTTAGTGGCCCGAGCATAAAAGTTTTTGTCACTCAGTCGATTCGCAGGGCTTCTGTTTTATACATGACGGCATCTCATTACTGTCGCCCTGACGCTGCTACACGGTGTCTACCACTGGAGGCCCGGTGCGTCAGGCCACGTCGCACCCAGCCGCCACCATCCGGCCACACCAGCAACCAGCGGCCGAACCGAGCACATACCGGTGAACCCTTTTCACGCGCTTCTCCGCCCGCTAAAGCCTAACCTAAACGCTTCCAAACCGGCATTTCTTTCGGCGTTGCAAAATACCGGAAAACGCATGCCAGTTATGTAGAAAGCCATCTCCATGTCATGTAGTGAGAAAACTCCCAGAACGAGAGATAAACTAGGGGCCTTAAAATATCCGCCTCTCTCCAAACTTTTCCACTTGGATCCCGCACGTGCATCGCAATGGAGCGCGTCGCTCTCGAGGACTTCCAATGATTTAGCCAAAATCCTAACTGCCCAATGTAAATCTCATCATAACCTTCACGCCGAAGAGGAGGAGGAGCTATCCCAAAACTCATGTCACTTTTCGGAAAAGCACAAGCATTAATTAGCTAGCTTCATCACTAAAAGTCCCATTCATTACGTGTAAGAATATCTGCAAAAGTTCACCCTGCTGACCATATCGATTTAGAAACACCCGATCCAGACACCCTGCAAGAGACTTGCCAAGCCCGCGGAGAGGGAGGGATAACCGATGTTCGACCGCTGCCACCAGACGCAGAGCCCCTACCCTAGCCAGAGCGAACCTGCTGGTATACTTAATGCATCCGGCATCATTGATAACACTGCGGTAAATTGTAACACTGTGGCAAAGCCATTCAAAACCAACGGGATGTAAACCATGTGGAAAATCCCCTTGTAAAATATGCCGTCAGATGTCTTCTACTAGCATTGTATCTAGCACAAATTCACACTTCCGTCAAACGATCAGCAATGATGTCTGACTGCTAACTCAGAGAATGTAATACACCTTATTGAACGTCACAAATGTAAAGAGCAGTACATTGGACCAAACTAAATCCACGTTTCGTAAAAGATATCAACGGCGATAAGTCCGACGTTAGTGCAAACCACGACCTTCCAGTAATCCAAACATTTTCAAGTTCAGAATGGACGTGTATGTGAGCGGAGGTCAGCACAATCACGCAGAGTGGCTTCCAAGACTCAAAAAAATAGAGAAATTCGCGAGTCGTTCCTAATTTATAAATTCCAGTCCAAAATTAACAAAGATTTGGGTACTCTGTCAACAAAACATAGCTTAAGCAACCATCTTCCGCGACACCCCCGCCTCTAAGCTAATTCTCTTTTTCTCTTCTTTTTTCTTTCCTTCTTGGGGTTCTAGGCCAGACAAGCCCTCGGCAACAAGGGGAGAAAAGATGGCCCCACACGACCCGGTCATGTACAAGGGCGCATACGACTTTCACTCACTGCACCGTAATTACCCAGGAATGCAGACTCCCGAACAAAATCCACAACCGTAATCCCTCACCGTGACAAAAGCAGGACTCGTCCCCCTAGCGCTTCCCTTTCCCTGCAAGCCCCTTCTGCTACCGATGCCACCGGCGACAACAGATCCTACAACCGTCATGCTCCCATCGCGCCCAGATTGGACTTATCCCCTCCTGTGTTCCCCGCCTCTACATAAGCTCGCTTCATACCACCAATGCACCCGTGAACAGAACCCAGGAGACTGCCTCCCTCATCGCGACAAAATTAGTCTCGACCCCCGCGTGCTCCCCTTTCCCTACAAACCCCTCCTGAACTTTCGCGTTAACAAACCCTCCCCTACAGGTATATTTTATAAAACTAACCCACAACGCCATAGCGGGCTCCCGTCCCTGAACAAGGCAGTGCCACTCGCCGAAATGCCGACGTGACGTCACCGCGCCCTTTCTTATTTTTATTCATTTTTAAAAGTTCTAGTTCCTTACTTTATTTTTCATTTAACAATTTATTTCAGGGTAAGTTCTTGAGAGTTAACTTTGACTTTTGCATTCGTCCTTTTTTTTGTAAAGTTTGGTTTCCCGCGCAAATTGCGTGCTCGTGCGCCTAGTGCTCCAATACCTTCCGCGTAAACCAACACAACTTTTTTTTCGGCAACTTCACCCTTTTTTCTTGCGTGACTTTTTTTCGCCATTAAATTATAATTTTATTTTTATCATCTCTACGGCTACTGCGCCTGCTCATTGCGTTTGCTATATATCAACGGATCATTTGTAAACAGTCGCCACTCTTTTACTCATATATATATATATATATATATATATATATATATATATATATATATATAATATGCGTGCGAACTGGTGACGGAGTAGGAATCCACGATAATTACGCTCAAACTTCGCCCCGAGAATAAAAAAAATATCACAAAGTTATGTACCTGATAAACACCGCATATTTTTTTATTAAATACGAATTTTTACACTTTCGATATATAGTTATAAATCTGTTTGAGAACAGTTGCAAAGGCTGATTTCTTCATAATCAGCTACGCCTTCAAAACCACGGAAAAAAATCGCCAGGTGCCAGAAGCGCCACACCATTCCACATAGAAACAAGTGCATGAGAAAAAAATCGAAACAGGTTTTCTCGCGCAAAGGTGTTTACATCTTCTACTTTTTTCAGCTTAGATTTGTGTTACATTGGTCACTGCTTCTGGCAACAGCTTCTGGTTACTGCTTTTGCCTGCAGCCTTTGATCACCGCGTTTGTTATTTTTTGCTTACTGCGCTAGGTAATGGTCACGCATTAAAATAAATCCCGGAAACATGGAACCCTATTCATAAGACAGAACCCCGAGCATCCACGTTTTGTGGGACTGTGACACTTGTGGCCCACGCGTAAAAGGTGTGGTCCCATGGCACATTACGCTGTATAACATAGTCAACATTGTCTGCACTGGCAGAAAGTCTCGCGGAATACGGGCAGTCTTGTATGTCACTGCTCGTATCTCTGATGACAATTCTCACCCTCTGGAGCGGCAACCTGGATCTGTCAACTGATCAGCCAACCTTAAGAGAAGCTCACCCATACCAAAATGATCAGTGATTTTCTATTGAGATTCTAGTAGAAACTCAAAAGAAACTCATTCATAATTTTTGCAAGGGCAAGCCGCCACTGGTTCTGGAAGCAGTGAAGAGCTGGATACTTTCTCCTCTCCGGCCTGTGACGTCAGAACCTAGAGCTGATGTTCAAGCGACACAACACTTCCTCCCGTGACCAATCGTACGCAGCTGTGTCGCCACGACCACACAGAGTCCTGTCCATGAATAGGCACAAGCTGTGGAAGGTCGAAGGGACTGTTTAAACAGGCGAAGAAAAAGGTCAATCGGAAGACGGCCAGGACTAGGAAGTTGAACACGCTGCTCCGTGAACTGAGGACACGACTTTCTGCGTCAGCAGTTGACATACATAACAATACATTTCCCAACACAGCAATCAACCTTGTCCTGAAAAGAGTCTGGCACGAGAAGAACGCATGTACAAAGGATGTTCGCACGTTTGCCCAGACGCACCATTTTTACTCGGCAAAGCCATACAGCTTACTGCAAAAGCATGTCATGCAACCACACCCAAGCACTCTGCGGAAATGGGTAGCTGTGGCTGATGCACGACCAGGATTCATCCAGCAGTCACACAGGAAGCCCAAAGAGGGCGTCTTTTCGTTAGCCTGATGGTCGACGAGATGCGCATTAAAAAGACAAACATACTGGGATAGTAAAAAGTCCTCGTGTACTCTAACCTTGGTCACGGCATCATCCGCAATGACTGAGCCACCTTTGCAAAACACTCATTTGTATTTCTGGCGGTCGGAGTCAACCGGAACCTGAAAGATCCCCATTGCTACGCCATCATCGATGGTCTGAACGGCAACGCTCGCGCCAACCTGGTACGGGAGTGCATCATCAAACTCCTGCTGATGGTTGGAAATGCAACATGCAACATTAACATGCTCACAGAAGTTGGAGTGCGCTTTGCTCAGCCAATGAGAGCTGGTTCGCGCATTCATCGAACCCCACCAGCAGCGTAAACGCTGTCTTGAACGCATGCCATACGCTAAAGCTCATTCGCACACTGCTGCCCAAAAAGGGTGCATCAGAGATAGGGCAGGCGGTATTTCGTGGCACCGAAAGCAGAACATTGACTTCGAGAGACAAAAGATGAAGCTGTCATTAACAGCCCAAACCTCTAGCCTGTCCGTCAGCTGCGCTTGCTTTTTGCAAGAAGAAGGGCATCCGAGGCTTCGAAGGTGTTGAGGCCACTGCCGAGATTGCCGCAGCGGTTGATGACATATTCCACCTGACAAACTTATGTCATCCACTTGGTCGTGGAAACAAATGTCCTGTTCGTGCCAGCAACCAAGTCACCATTCTGGAAAGAATTGAACAAGCTTCACGCTACCTTTGAGCCCTGAAGGACGTAACGGGCGAGACGTTGAGCGAAGGGGTAACGAAGACTCCAGTCCTCGGTTTCCTACTCTCCCTTGATTTCATGAAAGGTCTGGCCTAAGACCGGGTCTGGAGCCCCAGTCCGCCACTCAGGTGCCTGCTGACTCGAAAGCTCAGTCAGGATCATCTCGAGCTGTCTTTTTGCCACTGTACAGAACAGGACGGGTAACCACAACAACCAAAAAAGCAATAAAGTTTCAATCAGCATTCATAAAGTACCTGCTTGCCAACGTCTTGCCCTCAACTTGCGGCATCTGCCACGTTGACGGCACCGAGACGCTTCTCGTAAGCTCGTCGCCGCAGCACCAGCAATATTAGAGAAGGGCTGAGGATGCAACAGGGGAAGAGGCCAGCAGTACTGTCTGCTACAAGTTGGTTTCCGAGTTTGCCGAATGTGTTGTAGAGTACATAGCTGGAAACGTGGCAGTCAACTTTGCTAAAGTGACCAAGTTCCAAGAGTGCTATAAGATCGCACTTCTTACAAGAGAAAAGTGCGACCTGATACTGATCAAGGATGCTGGTGGGCTCCACGGCCCCTCACAGCACGTCTAGGGCCTTTGCAAGTTAGTAGAGATGGTGCTTCGTTTGCACTTCGACAAGACGGTCAAAGGAGGTCGAAACTGGCTACAAAGACTGCAGAGAGAGACAATCGCCAACATCTTTATTACCTCGCTGCTTGAGCAATTTGACCACCTCTTCTTGGCAAAGACAATCGGTGACCATTCCCACTGTATAATTATGGTCGACAAAATGCTGGAGTACTTCTTCAAGCTGCGAATCCACCACATGTGCCGTCAGCAGAGTGCCAGAGAAAGAGGTCGCATCGTCCGACAAATCATGACGAAGTTTGTAATCTTTCGCGGACATTGATGGGGCCACGGCTCCAATGCAGCACCACGGCATTTCCACTCGAGTGTCAGCTCTTTCGTGAAAACAGAACCCAAAACAGCACTGCAGGCTCCATGTAACATAATCACTACGGACGATGACTTCAAGAGAGAAGAGGTCCAAGAATGCGGTCAGAGATGGACAAGGAACATGGCAAGGTTGGTTTATAGAGCAGATATGACGCTTCAATTGGGGTACGAATAGGGCTTATGTGTGAACCTGCCGCCCAGCTATCTGCGAACTTCGTGAGCAAAGGCGACATGACGGGACTAGCTGGTGAACTAGCTGAGGCAACTACCTAGCCAACAGAAGAGGAATTCTGCTCTCCGGCAGTCCTCGACGGCTGCCGAGGACGAACAAGACTGCCAGTGCTACCACATATCTTGGAATCGGGTGCGACACCTGCCTTACAAAAGTACACATGAGCCCCCGGGGAGGTTAAGAGTTTGGAGTCCCTCCAGTGCGCTGCCCGACGACCCACGTGAGCCTCTTCAGTTTGAACAGAGCGACGCCAGGGCCGTCAGAGGCTCGGCAACTAGCTGGACCTGCGGGAGCTATGTAAGCAAAGGCGACATGACGTGCTAATGGTTGCACAAGAGCCTTCCGAAGCTGAACTCTAAGAGAGAGTGCAAAGTCGTCTTTAAAGGCGTGACTAGCTGGAGAACTACCTGAACCGCAGGGATGGAATTCTGCTTTCCGGCACTCATCGACGGCCGCCGAGCACCAACAAGACTGCCAGTGTGACCACATCTCTAGAAATCGGGGTGCGACACCTCTCTCACAGGAGTGTACATCTGCGTCTGAAAAGCTTGGAGCTTTGCTCAGCCTCATCCTGTGTTCCCAGGAGAGCTGCAAGCTTCGCGTCCCTCCAGTGTGCTGCGCGACGACCGACGTGAGCCTATTGTCATTTGAACGGTTCAACGCCAGGGCTGCAGCGGCTCGGCAACACGCTAGACCTGCGGGAGCTACGCGAGTAAACTGGACAAGACGTGCGAATGAGTGCACAAGGGCGGAGGTGCCCTGCGAAGCTTGCCCTCAGAAAGAGTGCAAGAACGTCTTTTAGTGCGTCCCTAGCTAGGGAACTACCTGCGCGTCAGGAATGAAATTCTGCTCTCCGACTGTAATAGACTTGCGCACTGAACGTGACCCTATTCACTATTATTATCAGGTGCTGTGTCTAAATATACGTCGGACGTACCTGGGACGCGAAGTCTAAAGATACATCAGACATACCCAGAACGCAGAGTCTACGTCGGACGTCGTCCTAGCGTTTGCAGTCAGCAGCGGTCGGACGCTCCCGCTGGTGTATTTGCAGCAGTCCAAAAGCGTTCCACGCTCGTGCCTCATCGAACTTACATAATTGGCCGGGAGCCGCTTCGCCTGGCCGCCGTGCGAGACACGAAAGACTCTGCACTACACTATGCTGCACACGTCGTGCGCCTGTCGCGCGTAGAAATGCGAGGAGTGTCAAGAAAAGCATACATTGTGTCTACCAAATTACTGATTTGAAATTGGCTGACTTTTTCACGTTTTTCCCTGACTACCTTGATCATATTCCTCAAGTTTTTTGGTCAAAGTATGACATTTCGGCAATAATATTCAGCATGGCCGTGCCGATGAGCAACCGCCATGTCACTTTCACTGCTCACTTTCCTCTCTTTAGCTCAAACTTCAAATTATTCCCTGACTTTTCCAGATGATCCAAAATTCCCTGAAAATTAAAGTTTTCCAGGTTGGTAGACACCCAGTGAAAGTTCAGGACATGTTTGCGGAGTTCAGTTTTCGGGAAACAACATGAAAACGACTTGAAAACAACATGACTATAAGAGAAGCTGGTACATTTTTGTGTACAAGACTATCAATCCATCACAGTCGTCACTCGGCAAGCGGAAGCCGCAGTCCGCCCGGAGTGGCCGCCGTCGGTCCTTTTCTCGTCACTACGGACCACGAAGTACGGTCGAAACTTCGAGTGCAGAAGAAAAGGAGCACGAAGGCTTGTACTCGGACCAGTTAGCTTAGTGCCGAGCAGTTCGGAGATTTTAACACTTCTCGTGGTGCCTCAAATGCGATTCTTGACCGTCGAGCCAAGGAAATTGTCCGGGCACGTCCGCCGTACCTTTAGAACTTCGCGTTCTGGTTACGCCCGACGTACATTTAGACACAGCGATAATCCAGGAGCTTAGGTGGTTACCGAGTGCGGATATTTTAAACTCGAACGACCGATCGATGTCCAAAGCAGCGCCGGTCGGTAGTGATCCGAACCCGTACGAGAAGCACGGGAAGGAACCTGGCTCATCCTGAATGCAATAGAAACGAAAAGCCCCATTCCCTCGTACTTCACATTCTTCCGACTCGAGAGAGCACACAAAGCTCTGAAAAACCGAATTTCGCACATGAAATCCACACACTTCGATCAATGCGGACAACGCTTTCGACTCGCACAGAGCGTTGTCATCTTTTCGTTGTCGTCACAGATTTGGTCTGGTCACGTGCCTAGTGGTCAAACTGGTACAACATCGCGGCGGCCAATCGGAGGCCACGTTTACCTGATGAACGTTGTACCAGTTTATTTTCTCTAAGGCCCTCTACCTCGTTCTGGCGGGTCAACAATATTTGCTACTAATATTTTTACGCCATCTTACTGGCACTAGCAGGGACCCAGGTATATTCGCAAGCAATACCAGTCACTAAGAAAATTCTTTGTTGCGGTGTAAATTCAGTGATAATACAAGCGCTTTTAATCAATCTATTCGCAAACTTGATAACTGAGCTCAGTAGTCGCAATACTTTCAATCGCTCTACCGAGTGACGTTATTTGAATGGGGCTCATGATTTGGCAGGAGATCATTGCGTCAGCACTTTATTCGGGCTGTTATAATCGGCACATCAGTTGTTTTGCCAAAATACTTCGTTAAATTTGCGAAAGAAAAAACTTCGGGTAAGGCGGTATAATATATTCGGCGCAGGAAAAAGTAAGCCATCTGTGTTAAGTCCTTTTTCCGAACTCTTTTTTTTTTGCGTTTTGCTCTTTGAAAAGCATGGCGAAAGAACCCAAGTACGCACCTGGTTTTGACAACCAGCCATTTTCTTCCCGACTATAAAGTTAGTATTCTATTGTCAGCGGCACCATTGCAACATAGCCTCTTCATGATAGAGGAACGCGCAAATGCAGCCAGCGAGGCAAACAACGCGATACGCCATCTCTCCAAGGTCGTCTGTAACATGAACGCCGCAAACCTTGCTGAAGTCGCACGAGCACTTTTGGAGGTCTACGTTGAGAGCGGAAAGCGGTTGCCTGGCGAACGAACATCAACTACAGCATCACGAACGAGTGTCACTAGCCAGTGGATCGAAGAGCCCGTAACAGCTGTAGCTGTAAACAGCCATGCCCTTCGGAGAACTCCAGCCTAAAACTATGCTTACGTTTCCTCCAAACGTCGACGATACAGACCACTCTGCCACTAAGCAGAAGGAATTTCTGGTTATTTCAGATGTATAAAGATATTTCATCAATATACACCTAGTACCATTTTTTTCGTTAATCCATGTTTATGACGACCGTCCTCGGACGAAACACTACGCGTAGCTCCTCAAGTACGGTTCGGTTATATTCGGTTATATTTCCAGACTTCTCGACCTGTTTCGTCGAGTGATCTTGCACTTCTGTGATCGAAACGATGACACGTTTTTGTTAACATCGTTTGGCGATCCTATCTATCGCATCCGTACCTATCGAAGTAACAAAACGGTTAAACAAACCGCAATGAACATGTATGTACAAGTAAAAAGTCGTACATGTATTTTCAGCATAGGAGGTGTTTGATCCTTCAGGAGGAAACACTTTGATGTAAAGTCGAGAGCGGGCCTATCAAAGGGAGGAAGCTCAATGGCTAAATTTGAAGATAGCAACATATATGTGCCGGATGTCATTGTAACAGTGAGACGCTACACCGTGTGGCTTTGTATTACACGTAGGTTCATTCTGCCCTCCCTCAAGGGGTAACGGTTTTGGGAGAGCTCATGCTTTTGCTGTAGAGGATAGAAGAGGTGAGGAACAAATGTTTGCACTAAAAAACGGATAACAGTTTGAAGAAAAGGCTCACAGAAACGTGATATTACTCCAAAAGTGGTGGTTTAGACGATCAAAAGAAAGACGTGTTTTACAGCAGAAATAAAAGAATGGGTGTAAATGTCTCTAAAAATGTGTGCAAACTGCCAACCTCTGCAAGTATATATTTGTTACAATTTAGAAAGCGAGCCGTATTATGATAAAATGCACGCTCGCTGGATGTGCTCATGAGTGGTCTTGAAAATAAATCATAAAAAATGGGGCGGACTGAACAGGACTCGCTGAACAAAAGCGGAAGCACACAGCAATTTCTTGTTTGCCGTGCCCGCAAAAGCTAATAAAAACAAGAAAATCTTACGCTAGGGACTGATATGTATGGTGGGAGTACTGTTACGACCAAGAACTAAGTGAGGAAAGATGGGTTACCTCAATTTAATTAGCGGTGTATGAACTTCATTGAGAAAAATATAATTTCTATCTGATTTAGATGTAGTCTGCAGGAAAGCACAGCAGAAAGGGCCCGTTTTTAAATCAAGACGTTAATGCCCGCATATATAGTATTGAGGGCCGGCCTCAAGTATGCATTTACATTATGCCAAAAGTTAAAGGCGGACCTGCGAAATTTTTTTCAGCCAGGGTAAAACTCCTCCTCACCCTTCTCATTTTCCCTCTTCCAGTCCTAACTTGACGGTGGGAGATTCTTTAGTTGCCCCATCTTGGGGCCGGATAAGCCGGAACGCTTTATCCGGCCCCAAGATGCAGCAATAAGAGGAATTCCTCCGCCATCAAGTTAAGAGTGGAGTTAAGGGGAAATGGGGAAGGGTAGCCATAGGAGTTTCATCCTATTTGGTAAATATTTTGCAAGTGAGCTCTTAAAAAAAAGTTTATTAAAATGTTTTTATTTAATATAAATAATAAGCCCAATTAGAACTTCTGATGATACCAACGGTCGCCGGGTTTAAAAAGTCCACTGAAGTTCTCTGTGAAATGGAGGTCTATTGATTGGTGTTTAGGAGAATAACAGCCATCATGTTGTCCTGTATACGTTATATACTAAGCTCCTCAAACACTGTAAAGCTCCTTCTTCATAAATTTTCACCGACTATAAGAGAAACGCATAAGTATTTCTGTCCATGCTATGCTGCATGGTTTATTTGTATAAATCTTGTCGGTGTCAATTTCTTCAATCACAAGAATGCTCTGCATATGCTTCCCAGGCTTAAGTACCCGTTGCAAATTTGGTACCTGTCTCACAATTTGGTACCCGTAGCCAATTTCTGTTCTCTACTGGGCCATAGTCTGCCTGATAATTACTCTTCGAAGAAAAATATCATGAATATAATATCAATCTTGCTGCCACGCCACTATTTTTGTTCAAGGACAAAGCTGCCTCATAATACCTTTCGGGTATAGCGGAGAATCGAATTTCATAGCGGTAAAGTCGAACATTTTGCGACCTGTAAAAATGGTTTCAACTTACGCGACTGCGGAATGGCGTGGAAAAATATAATACTTTTTTTTCAGCAAGAATAAACTATGCAAACCCGAACGCTCATTCTCCGTCCGAAGGTTGCAGTAGCGCAACTTGCTGCTGAAAATACCGGACCTTGAAACATGTAATCCGGGAAACATGTCGACACGGGCACTGCAGTCAACCACTCAAACACAAAACCAAGAAGGAAGCGATCCGTGAAGTTTCACCACGATGCAGCACAAGCTGTCCTTTGCCGAGACCGAGCACCGAACGCACCACGAATGTCTTGGGCTTCTTTGAGGAAATCGCTTGTTGCCGAACATACGGGTAGGGCTTTCTGATCGAGATACCATTGATCACAGAAGCGAAATCCACAACAGCCCCTGCGGTGACGCACGACACGCGAAACAAGGTCCGCAAGCATGGCTCTCCGAGATGGGCAACGGCCAACGCGTCATCCGTCAAACCATGGGATTTACACTCCTTCCGTTGGCATGCGCACAGAGAGCGCAGCAGTCAAGCGGTGAAAAGTCTACGGTTTATTGGTCCGCCATAGTGCGCACCTTCCACAACGCTTTCAGCTTAGGGAGAGAGATAAAACAGGAGGTTGAAAAGCAGCGCCCATTCAAGGCCAGAACGGGGGTGCGATCACGACATCTAATTCAGGGGCATACCAACAATGGAACACAACGAGATAATCTCGCCACTTATATCCTGTTGACAGTTCGACCTAATAGTACCCAAGGTTGATAGTGCAGTGGATGCCATGTCTCGCATTTGGGTTGACGAGTAGGTGCCGTGTTCAGCGTTATTACCAGCTTCGAAGACTGTTGTCACGTGACCCTAAATCCAGGCGCGATTGGTCCTCGAACATGCAAAGAGCAGTCTCACTCTGCTGCCTCTACCGAGTGCGAAAAGGACAGCTCCATGAAGGCCAGCTTTTGGACTCTCCAAGCTGCATTCTCAGAAGTGACCAAACGGTTCAGGTTTGAAGATACTCATAGCTTACGCCGTGTAACCCACATTAGAATTTATGAAATTAAGAATCAATGGCGAATACCGGTTTTGCTTATGCAGGATGTCCGCACTTCAAATAAATAAATAAATATATATATATATTTTTTTCTTTTTTTCTTTTTTTTTTTTTAATAAGCAATTTTGATTTACGTGCAAGCACTGTTAGGTTCGCATTTGTGAACTTCAATCTTGGGAATCTTTGCATCGTTGTGGCGTTTCTGATTGCATGGTTTATGAAATTTTCGCCGTAATACATTTTTATCCGTGAGTTGTGTCCACAGTACTGTCATTAATTACAATCTCTGCGCACCACGATGACACATGGTGGGGCTGTGAAGCTACAAGAAGCGCCAAAGACTTTAATGTCTAATAATTTAAAGAAAAAGAAGAAAAATTAGCCACAGCGCTTGCTGATTTTTGAATTCGCAGAACAGAGAGACAATAGGATGCAAAGGGTTGCGCGTGCCTGACGATATTAATTTTTTTCGGCTGTTAACTTGTGTCTTTGTGTATATTTCGCCGTTCTCGACATGGGCGTCGACGGATATTGCACCGTTGCTTACGCCCCTGCGGGGTAAGCTTCTTTGTTGTCAGGACACTCTATCGCACTATATACGCGTCTATTTAACGCTCATGAAGTCTCGAGAGAACTGTGTCAATTGTTTGGTCAGAGAAACGACGCAGTAATCACGAAGCGAGAGACGACTGCGCCTCGATCTGGCTGTCCGCGTTCGCTCTAAAAAGGTGAGCGTGTGACTCTCGAGCAGCGTTAGCTTTCTGATGATGCAAGACGCTGCTTTGTCGTTGATAATCTTTGCCCTGCGAACGCCGGCGAAAACGTTCCAGTGCTCGACATCACTTGGGCAGCAGCGCCCTGTCAGCGACCGCCCGTGCAGCATCGCAACCTTCCTGGAGCCTATTGGCAAATTGCGAGCGCCCACGATTTGTCGTCGCGACTTGGATGCAAGCATTTTATGTACGCCCACGTCATGAACTCCCGCGAACATGATCCCCGCGACGACCAAGCCGCCGGCGCTCGCTAGACGGAAAGGTTCCGATGCTGTGCGAACGGTTGTTGGAGGACGCCGCGTAGGTACCGCCGGGCGCTGGAACGGCTTCGCAGCCATTCGAGGGCGAAAGGATTCGCGACGACAAAGCAGCGCCTTGCATCTTCAGTAAGCTAACGCTGGTCGATAGTCCCAGGCCTTACATTTCCACAGAGCGAGCGCGGCCGGCCAGATCGAGGCGCACTCGGCTCTCGCGTCGCGATGTCCACGTCGTTGCTCTACCTACACTGATTCATTGTGCACCGGCATTCGAAACAGCCACTCTCGAGACTTCATTCGAGTCCAATAGACGACTTTATAGCGCGAAAGACCGTCGTGACAAGAGTAGAGCTCACCTCTGTAGTGGCGTAAGCAGCGGCTTTATGTTCGTTGACGCCGCGTTGAGAACGACGAAATATACACAAAAAACATTAAAATATATTTAATACAGCAGGCAGAAAGAAGTACAAGCATGGCAGGGACACGGACAAAGTAGAAGGCGCGCAACGAAATACATAAACTTAAAAAATACACTGGAAAAAGACCGATAATTAAAGCTAAAAAACGTAAGATTGAGATGACGTCAACGCATTAAAAAAGTAACTCGTTTCCGCTACAGTTAAAAAAACTGGAACGTTTCGTTACACATCCCATACGAAAATGGTCTATGGACGTTTATGGAAAACCCTATGGTGAGCTATCCCATTTTATGGCCCTTTATGGTCAGCCATAAAGAAACCATAAAACACGCTATAGCCACCTATTGAAAAATCTGTCTTCAAAGCTATAGAATCTCGACTATTCCGATTTCTATAGCTGGCTATAGAATAATTTATGGCTATGCAGCTATAGATTCGAGACTATTCAATATTCTTTAGCGAGCTATAGAAATATGTATGTCCTTAATGCTATAGATCCGCGACTATTGGATGTGCTTTAGCCGGCTATAGAGTGGCGTATGTTCCTAGATCTATAGACTCGCGACCATTGAATTTTCTTTAGCCGACTCTATAGTGTTTTATGTCACCAAAGCTATAGGCCTCCGACCTTTCAATGTGCTTTAGCCGGCTATAGAGTGGTGTATGTCCCTAAATCTATAGACTCGCGCCCATTGAATTTTCTTTAGCCGTACTCTATAGAGTTATTTTTTCGTGTTTTTATTCTATCCCATCAAATGACAACATACGAATTTGAATTCCGTGATGATAGGGCACCACGAGACGAAAGCAAGCGGAAGCAGGGTTTTATTTGTTGATATATTCACGTTTAAAAATCTCAGCTTTTAACCCTATTTATGTTTTTGGTGCGCGAATTCAGACGAGCGAAATATTCTGTTACCTCACATTGCACTGGCGCTTTACAACCACCTCACACGTTTTAATCTAACAAAGTCCCGTGTTCGAACTTAGCAATGTTTGCTTCTCAATGTTGCTGTCCGCAAGACGAGCAAGTGAAGGAGAGGGTACGGCCTTTGGAAGGTCAGTTTTGAAAATTACTGGTCCTTCTTCGTGAAGGTTGGATTCGTCGTTCAGATTGAAGGTGGAGGCTAGAGGAAAAGGAATAAAGGTTAATATTTCTGCATCTTTTGAGTGACGAATGTTCAGGATACAAGAGTGCGTTCGATGTCTAATAACTTGTTTTGTTGTAACTTTAGGTCTCTTTGTGAAAGTTCAGTGATGGCTGTAGTCGGCCTTATATTTCTGGGTGTATGAAGATTCGTGGAAGCAAATAAATTAGAAGAGTTTGAAACGTCCCTCTTTCTGTGTCATTTCCTTTGACTAAAAGTGTTTGCTTTTTGTACTGCAGTCTCGGGCACTGAAAAAATAATCATTGTCCACTAGCTCTCCTGCACCCGACTGTTACTAAACGAGGACCACAAAAATAAATCCTGAGATAATTAACCAAGAAGTTAACGAGATTCTACTTTTCGTAACGAAATTCTTTTTATACTTATAAATTCCCCTCTTAGAAATTAAAAAAAAAGCATTGTCGTAAAGAATGAACGCCATTCCTTTTTCCGTTCCAGTAAAAATGTAACGAGTTCACGTTCCAGTTCTCCCAATGCAAAGTGGAACGGCGGCGTTCCTTCGTTCCTCCTAAAAGAACGCGTTCCAGAAACCTCGTTCCGTACAACATTGATTTTATTCAGCCCCAAGATGCAGCAAGAAGATAACTTAAGTCAAGTTAAGGAAATGGGAAATCGATAGATGTGCTGCGCTGCGAAGTTAAAGGCGTGACCAATAATTGAAAGGAAAGGATGATTTACATTGAGATGAGGAGAAACACGACGAACACGAATGGGTGGAACTAACAACTATTTATTCTTTTCTTTTTCTCCTTTCAATGCGTGAGTTTCCCCATGCGTGAGTTTGGAAAAAAATGAAAGCTCTGAATTAATGATAAATGTCTTCATAAAGATGTGTGGACTTGCGATTTTTGTAGTGTTTTTTTAATTTTTCTGATAAACGTTAGGTTTTTGTGGTGTGAAAGGTGACCTTGAAGCTGGTGCTGGTGTCCGCGTCGTTATGCTTTGTGGTGTCTCTATGCAGTTCAATTTAATTTTCGTTCAGTGCAATGGATGGATCACTTACACATGGAGAAGTGTGGCGATGAGGACTCACCCTTTTTGATAAATATTTTGCAGGTGAGCCTTTAAGAAAACAAAAGTTTATTAAAACGTTTTTAATTAATTCAAAAACAAATTTCGCCTATTTTGTGACAGTCTCGTGGTCACAAACTTGTCCGCCGGGTTAAAGAACATCATAATGAAAGTTTGCTTTTTCAAAGATTCTGGACCAACTAAAAGAAACGCAGTTTAAAAATAGCAAAATAAATAACTTTACAGTAATAATTTGTAAATGTGTTCATTTTAGGATTCCTACTTATAAAACAGTACAATTACAAAGCTGTACTTAATCTTATATATTCCGCACATTGCGATCATACTAAGATACTTTGTACTGCATATCAGAGGGGAATCAAACCATCTTGTAGACGAGCTACAAAAAAAAGATTGTGAGCAAAACCTTCGTTTGCAACATGCGCGGGCTCAGACGCACATATGTTGCTTATCGAAAAGCCACCAATTCAAACATATTACTGGCCAAGTTATGGCGCATAATTTTTTGGTACCAATTTCATGGGTATCAATTTCGCCGATCACGAGAGTGCTCGCAGTATGTTTCGCATGCTTTAGGACTATGTAGCACATTTGGTACCTGCAGCACGCTTTGGTACCGGTAGCCCATTTCAGTTTACTCCTGCGACTCGCCTGGTAATTACTGCACAAAAATATATACTCAATATGAAATCATTCTAGCTGCCACGCCACCCTTTTGTTCAAGGACAAAGCTGCCTCCGCATAGCTTTCGGGAGTAGCCAAGATTGAATGTCCTCGCGATACTGTCGGCAGCTTGACGACCGTTAAACAAGGTTCGCGCTTACGCGACTGCAGGGCATCGTAAAAAAATATATATATTTTTGTATCAAAAAAATAAACCATGCATCGCCGAACGCTCATTCTCCGCTCGAACGTAGCTCTAGAGTTTCGAACAGAATGCCAAAGTTTCAAAACGAAACGATTTGTTTTTATTTTTTAATTTTTAAGCGATTGTTTAACTTTGAATGTAAACATGGTGCCCTTTCTTGCGCGTTTTTGGTTTCTGGCATCATAGAGCCCTGTATATTAGAAAGCACTGTGGGCCACTATTTTCCCATTGATATTTTCAGAAAATCGCTTCTAACTTAAGAAGTAAGAAAACGGTTCGTGCTGAAGCATGGGCATCTGGTTCGGACCTCTTAAGCTGCCATTGGGCGGAGAATTACCGTTTGGCGATGCGTGATTTATTTTGACGGCGAAAACAAAATAATATGTAACAGTATTTTTCGGAGACTCCATGTACTCCTTAATGGCTGAAATAGTTTATATGCAAATTTAAAGGAGATACTAAAGCGGATCTGTATTTGAAAAGAAAAAAACTAAATCGCCTTTATCAGTCTCCAGAATGATGAATATCCAGATGATTTTTTTTAATTTGCTGAACGGAGGCTTTAGAATTTACTTTTTGATGTGCCGCTGATGCCCTTGTTCCTGTGGCGTGACGTCACTTTAGGAGTCTTTGGAATCTCCGCTTTCGCACATCTTCAACGTTTGTCAAAGCTTGTGGTAGGGTTGCCTTGCTGCATGCCCATCCGGGAGGAACAACACGAAGCCGGGGTTTCCATAACGAGAAACTACATTTATTAGAGTAACAGGAATGGGTTGTTAGTATCAACGTAAAACATTGCCGTCGTGTTCGAACTACACGCCTCCGTGACCTCGGTCCGTCTCCCCTTTCTGTGGGCGTGTGCCGTCTTTTATAGGCTTCTGCATCACTGTCCTACGTGTGCTGTTGCGCGCCTCAGATGTTGTCCAGTTTGGGCGGTCGGCAGCGGCCTCTGGCCGTGGTGGCAGACCTCGCTCCCACACTTCCCCCCCCCCCTTAAGCGTCTGGCATGTCGATGCCAGTGTCGTCGTGGTCGTCATTGGGAGGGGGTCGTCGTCGAGGGTGTGGACGGCGGTGCTGTATCGGCGCTAGGGCGCGCTCCAGGTCGCGGTCGTCCTTGGTGGCCGTTCCCGGAATCGCCGGCAGTTTCAGTTTTCGGTGCCTGTGGACCGTCTTGCCCACTGGCCGCGGTTCCATGGGGTGAGCCTCGCCGGTTGCCGCCGTCGGTGACTGGGACCGCCACGTGTCCTGGGACCCTGGCGTCCAGATGCCCGGGATTGGTGGTGGCGTTGCCCGTGATCCATCTTCGTGAATCAGAACGAGCATATTGCCATGGGTTACTCTCATGTGTAACCCCTGGCTCTATATTGCATAAAAAAAGGATAAAGGATCTGGGGTGGGCACACAATCGCGCAATATTTCCCCCCTCAGAAAGGCGATCAGATCCGTGGGATGATATACGATCGAGGTACAACGCTCGAAACCCGAAAGAAAGAAGAAAAAAAATAAGAAGAATCTTGTCCACCGCTCTACAACTTCTCTCTCAGCCGTCACCGACGTCGCAGGTTGTACCGCCTGTGTGGCGGCGAGGGGGGTCCGGGACCGGGCCGTCGTCGGCATCGGTCCGATCCTGCGAAAAACCATCTTCCGGGACGTGGAATTGTTTAAGGTCGGTGACATGAGTTGGTCCTGTGGACTCACCACTGAAATGGTGAATTAGTGTGTATGTAAGCGGGGAAAGCTTTTTGCCTACACGAAATGGACCATCCCACCTGTTGGCCAGTGAGGCCGTGAAGCCTTTCGCCGCGTCACTCAGGGGGTGAGTGCGCCGGAGCACCAAGTCTCCCACCTCGAACTGCAGGTCTCGGCGTCCCTGGTTGTACTCGTCGCTTTGCTGCAGTCTGGCAACGTCAAGGTTCTTCCGGGCTTCCTTGAGGTTGTAGAGGTCTTGTCAGCCCCCTCTCGTCGACAACCGGACGCCGGCGCCTGGGGACTTGTTTTCCGTCGCCTCCGTGGCAAAGACGGCGCCTTTTAAGTTTGGTGCCGAAGTGCCTCCTCCCTTGGGACCCATCTTGAAGACATTGGCGGTGTCGGCGGTGGAGATCCTAGGACCCCTCTCCCGGACAGCGCCGGCGCCCGAGGCCCTGCGCCTACTGTGGCAGAGCCGGACGGGGAGCTCCAGCGAGACCGCCCACGATGGGAGACAAGAGGCTCCCGCCGGTCTGGTGCGTGGCGAGCTGGGACGACGGACGACGGGAAATGGGAAGTGAGGACTCTTGCGCGGGGAACGGGCCACGACGGACGTTCGCGGTGGTGGCGGCCGCGACGTCGGCTCGGGCGACGGCCCGGTGACATGGTCCGGACTTAGACCCCGGATTCGACCCTCGACGGCAGCGTCCCCAGGATGCGGTGTGCACTAGCACCGCAGGGACGCTCGGCGTGCGGCATACAGTGGCGGCGCACCCTTCCAGGCTTCCTCGAGTACCTCTCCCGATCCCGAAACCCCCAGCAGAATGTGAGTGGAATAAACCCGTTCTGCCGAGAGCTATGCGTTTGCTGTGTCACGTTCATCCGGAGACAGGGGCCCGGGGAATCGGACGAGAACCCTACATAATTGGCGCCCAACGTGGGGCCTGATTTACATTCAGGCTAGAGTTCCGATTCCTGGCCTGTTTCCGGTTGGATTGGGGCATTGCTTCCGCACTCCTTTTGGGGCGATCCTCGTTGTAGCAACGCCGCACGAGATCCGACATGATCGTTTGCTTGATGAGGAAGCGCGGACCTAGACGTTGTCTTTGCTGACAATCCTTTGTCCCAGTCAACCAGGAGTTTATCCCCTGTGGCGAGGAGCGCCTTAATCCACTGTTTAGCTGTGCCGTCGGATGCTGGCAGGTTTATCCTTCAGCCTCTTGATGCCGCGCAAGTGTTCAGTGTGCGTGGATATTCCCGCCCTCTTTGAGGCCTGCAGTGTCGGGTGTTCTGTCGCCCTAACTACGCCTCCGGCCGTCCACGTCCGATGGGTGAGATGTCAGCTCATTTATTGGGCGATGTGACGCATGCAGCCGCCTTTGTTCGCGTATCGTTGCAGTGTCTTGGATTGACTGTTTTCGATTGCTCGCGTCAGAGGGTTCGCTGTGGGAGTATCTTAATACTACTTCCATTGCGGACGGCGGTTGCACGGACTGCATTGAGAAATTATTCCCGAACTGCATTTAGTCCGAGGGGAGCCTAGCGTTCTAGTTTTACTGCACGCTCGCTCCCAGCTAGCCTTGTTTGAGCTGTCGGCGCGGTTTTGAGTTCCGTGCGTCCACAGCGTTTGGGTACAATATGCGCTCTTGTGGTTCCGACCGCACTGATGTAGTACCTTGCGGCCAGAGGCGACACCTTGGGACTAATCCCCCCAAGAGTTGCCGGACATGCGATGCCTGGTGTGAATGCATCGGAATTCCCGAGAGCCACCGAGTTTCCGTGCCCACCTTATCAGTGGCTGTGTGTAATGCTCCGTGGGGTCCAGGTTGACGCGATTGTCATGTTCTGTTCGTCCCTGGCTGTAGAGTCATGAGGGTGATCCCGCTTAATTGCGTGCAGTTTTTGCCGGACCCTCACACCGCCATATCGGAGTTTGCGCTTCGGGCGGAGATTACTCTCGAGTTGTTGTCCCCATGCCCGGAGAAGGGGCGGGAAGTGCGTGCCGTGCGTTGCCGCTGGGCATGGTACCGGTTCTCCGCCGTGTTTGTGTACGCGTTGGGACGCGAGGGCATGCGGAGGGATAACGGGTTAGAGTTAAGGGGAAAGACGGCTAGGTGGGGAAGGAGCCGTTCTCGTGTAGCGAAAAGCCTCACGGGAGAGGTGGCGGTCTTGCGATAATGGGACGAGTTGTTCATAGTTTTATCCTGTACAGCTGCGCGGGAGGCCCGGGAAAACGTACGGTTCACGTCGGCGGGTGTCCGGGAAGCCTAGAAATCATGGCAGCGGCATGGCCGTCGGCGGCCTATAACTGTTGTGCGTTAGGTCAGCCCGTCGCTGTACAAACTGCAGCCTTTGCATGAATGACCAGCGGGTGTTGGAATCCAGCGGTAAATGCGGTAAACACTTCGACGCTGCGGAAACGGTTTATGCAAAGCAAATATAGTTTATTAACTCGTCCATTTCCAAGATCGGCCGGTTAGATTATATGGCACTTCGGTGTCGCGCTTGTAGCGCGGAAGATAAAAGGCGCGTGCGGGGTGCTTACATTGTTCGAACCTGGCCAGTCTTTCCAGTCGCAAGAAGACTTTTGGGTTATGCGCTGTTTTGACTTGGTCTGGGGCGGGCTTTGTGCGTACCCTGCTGCGTTCATCCAAGGGCTCGTTGCTTGGATTGAGAATAGAAGAGTTGCGAGACGCGTAGATGAGGTACCTCCAATGCTCGATCCTGGCCGACCTTGACAGTCGCAAGAAGACTTTTCAGTCATGCGGTGTTGTGGCTTGGTCGGGGGAGAACTTGAATGTGCATCAATGCGTTGATCGCAACTTTCGAGCTTGTGCAGGGCCAGGACTCACAGTGGTTACTCCACTACACTTCGGTGTGTACCCCGTTGCACGCTCATCGCTCTTGTTTGGAGATTATCCCCGAACAGTGACGCGGCAACCTCTGGTACACGGCCAGACGTTGCGGACAAAGCCTTGTAAGAAGGACGTCCAACAGACTTGCTGGGCGCATCATCCGGCATATCAAAACGTTGTCCCCTTGTGCTGGCCTCAATGGCCGGTACCGCGGGACACGGGCCTCTCGGGGTGTGGTTATCCAACCCGATGACGGCATGCTGCGTAGCGTAGTCGTGGCTTGCTTATGGCGTAAGAGTCGCGAACGATGTCTACGTGAATGTGCGTAATGTTAATTGGTACTGTTAGCGGCAGGTTTTGTTCGTATGGTTATTGAGTATCACACCTCGCGAACGGTGTAGGATTTGTAGCTGCTTGTGACGTGCAGACGGTTATCTTTTGTGTTGATGTTTTGTGTTTTCATCACAAGTGATTTTAGCAGTGAGGAAAGTGAAATCTGCTGTCGGAGAAGCGATTCTCTAGAGCTCTCTTAGATTATGTAATATTTGAGTAGAAAGCAATTGGGTTGTTTTGTATAAGAACAATGGTTCTCTAATGACTATATATTTCGACAATAGTTTAGTGTTGTTGCATGCTTCCTGAGTTGATGATAGATCTCATTTTTGGGTACATCTTTTGAACATGTAGCGTGACGACCTTGATGAGTGTATGCCTAATAGTTTTAGAATGAAGGGCTTCGTTTGTATCTTGTGGCATGGTCACTGAGCTGACGATTCGGTTTCGTCACGCTGTACGATATTCAGTGCCGCGATTTGTTAGCGTTTGTTTTTCTGTCTGGAACACTGGGGTGAAGGGACTTTCAATTTTGGTGTATTGTGTGCGACTTTGTGCCCGTGCGCGCTGTGAGCGGTGGTGCTCTGGGCCCGCTTCTGGACTGTGCGCTACCTGGTCGAGCTTCCCGGCCAATGAACGGTCCCCGCGGGCGTGCCTCGTCTGGCGCCCTCGCCCCGATCATCAGGGTTGAACTGATCGCCATTATCGGCGACACTCAGCTGAGTTCCCCTGCGGTATTTAGGTCATCTGCGCCACCTCCACTTCTGACCTTCATGACCCCCGGGCCTTGGTTTGAGGGGGGATGGTGTGGGGTCTTGTCAGCCCCCTCTCGTCGACAACCGGACGCCGGCGCCTGGGGACTTGTTTTCCGTCGCCTCCGTGGCAAAGACGGCGCCTTTAAGTTTGGTGCCGAAGTGCCTCCTCCCTTGGGACCCATCTTGAAGACATTGGCGGTGTCGGCGGTGGAGATCCTAGGACCCCCTCCCGGACAGCGCCGGCGCCCGAGGCCCTGCGCCTACTGTGGCAGAGCCGGACGGGGAGCTCCAGCGAGACCGCCCACGATGGGAGACAAGAGGCTCCCGCCGGTCTGGTGCGTGGCGAGCTGGGACGACGGACGACGGGAAATGGGAAGTGAGGACTCTTGCGCGGGGAACGGGCCACGACGGACGTTCGCGGTGGTGGCGGCCGCGACGTCGGCTCGGGCGACGGCCCGGTGACATGGTCCGGACTTAGACCCCGGATTCGACCCTCGACGGCAGCGTCCCCAGGATGCGGTGTGCACTAGCACCGCAGGGACGCTCGGCATGCGGCATACAGTGGCGGCGCACCCCTTCCAGGCTTCCTCGAGTACCTCTCCCGATCCCGAAACCCCCCAGCAGAATGTGAGTGGAATAAACCCCTTCTGCCGAGAGCTATGCGTTTGCTGTGTCACGTTCATCCGGAGACAGGGGCCCGGGGAATCGGACGAGAACCCTACAAGATTGATAGTGAATCGCTTTTGCAGGTCGTCTGCGAACTTTGTGTAATTGCGGTCCTGTGCCCTGGGCTCTGTCGAACGGAGAGTGTTGGTGAGAGGAAAGGCAAGCTCTCTGCCAAAGTTGAGCTGGACAGGGGTGAGCCCGGTTGACCGGTTAACCATGGTGCGGGTGGCGAAGGCCATTTCTGGGAGCATCGCAGCTCAGTCTTTGTGACGCTCCGTATGAGCAACAAGCATCATATTAAGGTTTCGATTTTGACTGCTCAGGTTATATTTCCCTGTGGATGATACGGCGTAGTCCGTTTATGTTCTATTCCCAGAACCGCGCATGCATCGACGAACACTTTGCTCGTAAAATACAACGCATTATCCGAAATTAGGCTTGCCGGGAAACCAAAACGCGCGAAAACTTGAAGTAGGCAGTCCCATATTTTCTGCGAGTCCAGCTTACGTAAAGGGAACAGCTCCATCCATTTTGTGAAATGGTCTGTTATTACGAACAAGTACTGGTTTCCGCGTGGGCTACGTGGAAATGGACCCCGGACGTCACACCAGCAGATCTTGCCAAGGGCTCTGGCTTGCGATCGGTTGCATGAATCCTGGGGGTTGACCACCACGTGGCTTCGCTTTCTGGCATGACGGGCAACTACGCATACCTCAGTACGTCTTGCCGCATGCCGGGCCACGTCGCAATCTGGAATAACTTATCGTAAGTTTTGCTCCACTGCTGCGTCCGGCTATG
Organism: Ixodes ricinus; assembly: GCA_037355805.1. Classification (NCBI taxonomy): domain Eukaryota; kingdom Metazoa; phylum Arthropoda; class Arachnida; order Ixodida; family Ixodidae; genus Ixodes; species Ixodes ricinus. Next base: position 3,905 of record JAZHYW010067833.1, on the reverse strand, counting down.
GCAGAGCTGTGCATGTATCTGATAAAGGACTTACGTAACTTCCGAGGTATCACTGTTCGAAACGGAGAACTGCTCAGACCATCGTCAGCCTGAGGGATATAACGCAACAGGAGTCCGTCATTGCTCAGTAAGTAAGTAGTCGAACTGCTCATCACCCTTGGTGTTGACTGCGCTGGAAGCAGCCAGCCAGGCAGTCACTTGTTGGCACAACCCATCATCGTGCTGGGCATTGAGAAGATTTTCTCCAGAGACCAATGTTCCCCACCGTGAATCAGGTGGTCTCTGTGATGTAATAATGACCGCAACCAGACCTAAAACTTCTCTGCACGTGCTCATCAGGAAAGGGGGCGCGGGAAAGTGCATCAGCAATTTGGTTTGTGGCACCCGGCCTGTACAGAATAGTGTAGTCGTATTGTTGCAGCGTGAGTGGCCAGCGCGCGAGGCGACCAGCGGGGTTCTGAAGTCTTCTCAGCCATGACAACGCTAAGTAGTCCACATTGAATTTGGAATGTTGCACCATCCAAATACGATGTCAAAATCGCTTCAACGGCATATACTATGGCTAAACATTCCATTTCTGCAACACTGTATTTACGCTGCGCAGAATTCAGGGTCTGACTTGCGAAAGCAACCAGACGGAGTATACTGTCATGTTCCTGCAGTAAAACAGCTCCGACGCCGCAATCGCTAGCATCTGTCTGCAAAACAAATGGCTGGTTTAGGTCGGGAAGGTGCAAATACGCGTTGTTCTGTCACTGCCTTCGATAAGACTATAAATGCACTTTGTTGCTGTTCGCTCCAACACCATTTGACGCCTTTCCGAAGGAGGCAATTAAGCTGATGAGAAATCTCGGAGCAGTAAGAAATGAAATCCCTATAGAATACAATCATTCCTAGATATCGCTGTAAACTTTTCACGTCATGGGGGCACGAGTACTCAGTTAGTGCGCACAGTTTTCTTCGTTGGGACGGAGCGTGCCGCTCCTCGTCAACAAATCCCAGAAGGTTAATTTTGGGCTCGGCTCATTGAACTTTCCCCGGATTGATTGTTAGGCCCGCGTTCCTCATCCGCTCAAGCACGATAGTCAAGTGTTCTAGATGCTCCTCGAATGTAGGCGAGAAAACAACAACGTCATCCATGTATGCCATCGCAAATTCGTACATCGCTTTTCCGAGCACAACGTCCATCAGACGTTGAAAGCTCGCTGTCGAGTTGGACAAGCCAAAATGCAAGCGGGTGAACTCGTACAGCTCTCTGTGGCAAATTAAAGCGGTTTTCTGGACGTCTAATGAACGCACCTCGAAATGAAAGGAATCCGCGGCTGCAGTACTAATGTGGTAAACACCGTCGCATTACCGAGCGCGTACATTATAGAGCAAATGCTGGGAAAAGGGTAACTTTCCCGTACAGACACTTCGTAAAGCCGTCTGTAATCCATGCAGAGTCTGGCAGTTCCATTTTTTTCGAAGCGAGAACGACTGGAAATGCCTTAGGGCTCTTTGACTCACGTACTGCACCGGTGTCCAGCATCTCCTGAGGGCCACGTCCGGAGTTATCTTTATGCACGCTGATGGGTCGTGGATTGCACCTTCAGACGGTGGGTTACCGGTTTCAATCCGATGCAGCACGATGTCAGTCCTTCCTGGTCGCTCCCGTGAACATCGAAGAGAACGGCCACAAGACGTCCTCCAGCTGTCTCTTTCGAGGTCAGTGCACGGACGAGTTCTGCAGTGTATCCGAGATTTCGGTTGGTAGGACAGCTGCAGGCGTTGGGAAGAGGGCTGGGAGGGCTGGGCAAGTGATGCAGTTCTCTCGTCTGCTGAACGGAGTCAGAGTCCGCCTGGTTTTCCAGACGATAGCCGTCACCAGGGAAGTCGGCGTCGTGCTTTACGCCTGCGATAAAACCTCACCCAAGATCACGGGTACGGTGAGTCCCGGGAGGTACAGAAGGTGCTGACGCCGTTTCTTCTCATTAAATGAAATTTTAAGCCTTAGGGCTTCGTTTGCCGATATTGCTGACCCGGAGGTTAACTGCAGAGGTGTGTCTGCCAAACGAAAGGTTATTTTTTATTTTTGCATAGTTCATAGGCAGCGTCCCCTATAAGCAAGATAGCAGACCCGGTATCCAAAAGCGCGGCAAGAGGAAAACCGAGAAAAGTGATTGTCATGCGTGGCTCGATCATTTCGCTGTTAGGCTGAATTCGACATTCTGATGGAACAAGTGACGCTGCGTGCGTGATCCCGGCTGTGATAATGGCCGTCGGCGGCTCTGCAGTGGGGCTCATTGGCGCCGGCCGTAATAAGTTTCCCGAATGGGTTCCACGTGACCTTCCGGATTTTCATGCCCATAGGCGCGCGAGGGTTGACCGGATTGCACAATCCCTCCGCTCACTTCCAGCCCTTCCGTCATTTGTTTCGTTATGCGTCAGGGTTTATATTTGGGCACTCTCTTTGGAAGTGGCCGCACTGTCCACAGCTGTGGCATTGGTCCGAATACCTGCTTGAGTCGCCGGCACCAGGGCGCTCTTCGAACGTCCTCCAGTGTCCCCACATTGAACCGAAACTGGAGAGCCCCCGGCTGCTTTGATTGGGCACTCTGTGCCGGTCCCGTGGAGGTCTTGGCACCGGGATTGCCTAGGGGCCCTCGCCGAGCAGATGCGGGTTCAAAGAGAGTTTCCGGCCAAAGGCAGTAGGAAATAGACTCTTCTGAGCCAGGAAGATTTCCTCTGTGCTGCGGGCATGCCAGGACTAGCTCTTCAATGGTCTCTAAGGTGAGGCCGTGTAGGTACACGTGGTACTTTGGGTGACATTGTCTGAGGACCCGAGCTATAATCTCCGACTCAAGGACATTAAGTTGTGTATTTCGTGTGAGCTCCTGCAATGCGCGAACATACTTGACCAGGCTTTCGTTCCGGATGTGGCGTTCGGGACTCGAGTTCTCTCAAGATTTGTAACTCGTAACCAGGTGGCAGGAACTCTGCTCGGAATGGCCGCTCGAACTCCGCTAGGCTGGTGAACGTAGGTTGCATCCTTAACCAGCGCAGCGCTGGACTGTAGAGCGGGTGGAAGTATTCTGCTGATCACGAGGGATTCCGAGGCGCCTGAGCCGGCTTGCTATACGTTGAGCTCCGCCCTGAAAGTCGGCGATTGACTTGACGTCGTTGTAGCCAGTGTACACCGGCACCGTCAGCTGGGGCGCAGCTCCGCGCTCGGTGACTGCCGCACGGCGAGACGCTGTGTGACCGCATCACACATGGCTGCCACCTTCAGCAGCAATTCAGCTTGCGCCATCCGCCGAGCCTCAGCTCCGGGATCTACGCTTGCTCCAGGCTTTCGCCATCACTTCGTCTCGGACCGTAGTTGGGAGACATGGCGGGAAAAAGCAGAAACGCCAAGCGAGACAAGAAAACGTGTGCGGCAACAGGCGGGTATAATCCACTCGAGAAAAATTAACACCGCCCCAAAGCGATAAACACGCAACCGCGTGACTAAGCAATGTTTTGAGCTCCGAATTCAACGAGCAATCTGCTCTGTCGCATATACCAGCACTACTTCAAAGAAAAACCGCAGTTGAAAAAAAAAACTTGCCAAGAGAAGAAACTCAGCCCGTGTCGTTCCGACAGAAGGGCAGCAAAAGCACGTTGGAGTGCTATGTGGTAGGGTTGTCTTGCCGCATGCCCATCCGGGAGGAACAACACCAAGCCGGGATTTCGTAACGAGAAACTAGCATTCATTAGAGCAACAGGAATGGGTTGTTAGTATCAACGTAAAACATTGCCGTCGTGTTCTAACTACACCTCCGTGACCTCTGTCCGTCTACCCCTTTCTGTGGGCGTGTACCCGTCTTTTATAGGCTTTTCATCACTGTCCTACGTGTGCTGTTGCGCGCCTCAGATGTTGTCCA